>JALMGF010000069.1:4757500-4925000 GCA_023333645.1 Sceloporus occidentalis
ACAATACAGTAAATACAACGGGGCCGTAAAACACTGACCCTTATATAAAATGGCAAGAGTACGCTTTGCTTTGGGGGGGTTTCTACATTTTAAAAGTACGCTTGGATCAAAAAATTCATGGATATGGCTGTCTGTCTGTAATTGTAATTTGAAAAGCTTTGCCGTTCATTTGTGAGACGCCTTCCTTACTGTTGTTGTTGTTGTATATTTGTAGAGCGCCATACATTTACACGGCACTTCATCAGTTCAAGACACTGAATCCTTCCAAAGGTGCACTATCACAGACCTATGGTCCAAAACACACTGAACTATGGTCCGGAACGCACTGCCGAAATAATCCAGTTTGAGAGCGCTTTAACTGCCCCGGCTCAGCGCTAGGGAATCCTGGGAATTGTAGTTTGTTCTGGCACCAGAGCTTTCCAACAAAGAAGGTTCACAGTTTCCAGCAATGCCTAGCATTGAGCCAGAGCAGTTAAAGCGGTCTCAAACTGGGTTATTTCAGCAGTGTGTTTCGGACCTATATTTATACCTTATCTTTCTTTCTTCACACCCAGAAAAATTAAACACTCTCGACAAACGCTTGTGGTTTTTTGGTGCGACCGGTTTAGGAAACGCCGGCTTGAAAGGCCAGGGAGGAAATACCCAACTGCGTGTAAAATCACATTTTCACCCTTGAGTTGGTGGGAGAAGGTCAAGAGAGCCAGATCCTAAGCTATAGTAGGTTCAATCGCCCAAAAAGTAAAAGGGTGGAGTAGTTACTCGAGAGGAGTTTATCACACTCCATGCGCTCCCAACGAACGCTAACAACCCACGACAACCGACACACCCAAACAAGGTGTGAACCTCATGTTTTTGAGCTCCACTTGAACCAAGGAAGTTGCAAAGCAAGGCCTCTTCTATCCGAAGCAGAGAGCGTTATTCCAGCCAATCGTTCTATCATTTATTGAATCCTGCTTTGGAAGAAAGGCGGGATAGAAACCCTGGAAATAAATAACATTACAATACACATTATAGAATTATTATATATCAATAATAGTATTATTATATATCAATAGTTATCATTATAATCCCTTTCGTCCAAGAGTAGGAGACGGGGAGCTTCACGCCGGAAAACTCAACCGCCGCTGAAAACTTATCTGTGTCTCCAAAGTTTCCAAACTTTGGTCCTTTGGATGTTTGGGACTACAGTTCCCAGCATTCCTGACTGTTGGCTATGTTAGCCGGGGCTTCTGGGAGCTGAAGTCCAAAACACCTGGAGGACTAAAGGTTGGGAATCGCGGCTCCGAAAACCCGCAACGCAACACCTGCGACGCCGACCAACCCTACAATTTATCGACACTTGAATAAAAGAAGAATGAAAACTAAAACTAAGCACGCTGCAGAAACAATCCAGTTTGAGACCACTTTAACTGCCCCCCCCCCCGGCTCAGTCCTAGGGAATCCTGGGAATTGTAGTCCACTGTGGCACCAGAGCTCTCTGATAGACAAGGCTAAATGTCTCGCACATACTACAGATCCCAGGATCCCCAGTGAAAGCCATCTCAGACTGGATTATTTCTGCAGCGTTGTTTTGGACCTTAGGTCCTGCATCTAGTTGCTCTTGTTCCGATTCGGTGATTCGTTCTTAAGAACCGGAGCAGGCACATCTCTCAGTGCGTCTTGCCAGCTTCGAGTGGCGCCTTGCGGATGGGTTCGGACTACAAAGCCCAGCATCCCCAGACCAGGTAGTGCAAGCACACCTGAGCTTGGTGTCACTCACTCTCTTTTAAATCACTGCATTTAAGGATAGCCGCCATGTGTCTGTCTATGTTCAGGACTTGGATGCGAAAAGCAACTCTTTTGGCTAAACCACAGCCTTTTCCGACCCAGGGGTTGGGGACGGTGGGGTTTGTAGTCCAAACACATCTGAGAGGGGTGTCACAACCTCTTAAGCCATCGCTGATAGTTCCATGTGTCTATTTTCAGGGCTTTAAAATGTTAAGGTTCGCATCTTTTGCAAAACCAGCCCTTTAAGCCTAAAGCCACAGACTTTCCGACACCGAAAGGCCGTGGACGATGGGGTTTGTAGTCCAAACATACCTGAGATTGGGGTCACTATCACCTAAATCGTTTTGGGATATCCATGTGTCCATTTTCAGGGCATGAATACAAAACAAGCCCTTTTCGTCGAACGCCACAGGCTTTCCGGCACCGAAAGGCCGTGGACGATGGGTTTTGTAGTCCAAACACACCTGCAAGGCGGCCAAGGCCTGTTCCCTTCCTGGAGTATCTTAGTTACTTCTAAGTTACAAATTCCTCCTGCCGCAGGTGGAAGCAAGAAAGACTCTGCTTTCCAGGATTGATGTTAGATTGGATTTAAATCCTGCTTTCCTCCCAAAGCGGCTCAGCTGCAGGGATTAAGAAACTCTGCAGCTGGCTGAAGTTACTTCCAAAAAGTTACTTGTTCCAGGACTAAAAGTAACTCGTGGGAGAAGTTAAGAGAGATGTAGAGGAAATAAAGGCAGAGAGAAGCCAAAGAGAGAAAAAGGAGGAGGAGGAGGAGGAGGGAAAGGGAAGCCAAGGGCAGGTTAATGACAGTCTGGGTTAAAAGGGAAAGGGATATAAAGGGAAGGGAGACACGTGAAAGAAAAGGGGCACGTGGGGATCCTCATGGCAAAAAGGGAGAGCAACTGCCCTCACAACTACAAATGAGGGAGGCACTGCAACTCCCAGCATCCCCAGGACTGGCAAGCAGGGCTGAGAAACACTCATTCCCAAAGGGCTCAATGCCAAAGAGAGAGAACAAACCAGTTGAATGAAAGTCCTGCACTGCAACTCCCAGCATCCCCAGCACTGGGGAAATACACTCTACCTAAAAGGACCAAGTACCCAAAAGAGAGAACAAACCAGGTGAAGAAAGCACTGCAACTCCCAGCATCCTCAGCACCAAAATGACGAAAGGTTAAGAAAGGGGAACAGCTCCCCTCAGCCACAGAAAGGACTGCAACCCCCAGCATCCCCAGCACTGGGGAAACACTCTCTTCCCAACAGGACTAAATGCCAAAAAAGAAGAACAACTCCCCTCCCAGCGCCAACTGAAGGAGGCACTGAAACTCCCAGCATCCCCAGCACTGGAGAAATAATACTCTCTTCCCAAAAGGACCAAATGGCAAATAGGGGAAACAAACCAGGTGAAGGAAGTACTACAACTCCCAGCATCCCCAGCACTGGAGAAATAATGCTCTCTTCCCAAAAGGACCAAATGGCAAATAGGGGAAACAAACCAGGTGAAGGAAGTACTACAACTCCCAGCATCCCCAGCACTGGAGAAATAATGCTCTCTTCCCAAAAGGACCAAATGGCAAATAGGGGAAACAAACCAGGTGAAGGAAGTACTACAACTCCCAGGACCCCCAGCACTGGAGAAATAATACTCTCTTCCCAACGGGAGTAAATGTTAAGAAGGGAGAGCAACTCCCCTCAGAGCTCCTCAAGTGAAGGAAGTACTACAACTCCCAGCATCCCCAGCACTGGAGAAATAATACTCTCTTCCCAAAAGGACCAAATGGCAAATAGGGAAAACAAACTAGGTGAAGGAAGTACTACAACTCCCAGCATCCCCAGCACTGGAGAAATACTCTCTTCCCAACGGGACTAAATGTTAAGAAGGGAGAGCAACTCCCCTCTGAGCTCCTCAAGTGAAGGAGGCACTGCAACTCCCAGCATCCCCCAGCACTGGAAGAGCAGGAAAGTACTACAGTTCCTAGCATCCCCAGAACTAGGGAAATACACTCGGAAAGGGGTCCTCTTCCCTTTGGGGACAGTGCTGGGGATGCTGGGAGATGTAGTGCCTCCCTCACTTGGGGAGCTCTGAGGGGAGTTGCTCTCCCTTCTTAACATTTAGTCCTGTTGGAAAGGCTAAATGTTAAGAAGGGAGACCAACTCCCCTCAGAGCTCCCCAAGTGAGGGAAGCACTACAACACCCAGCATCCCCCAGCACTGGAAGAGCAGGAAAGTACTACAGTTCCCAGCATCCCCAGAACTAGGGAAATACACTCTTTCCCACAGGACTAAATGTTAAGAAGGGAGACCAACTCCCCTCAGAGCTCCCCAAGTGAGGGAAGCATTACAACACCCAGCATCCCCCAGCACTGGAAGAGCAGGAAAGTACTACAGTTCCCAGCATCCCCAGAACTAGGGAAATACACTCTTCCCAACAGGACTAAATGTTAAGAAGGGAGACCAACTCCCCTCAGAGCTCCCCAAGTGAGGGAAGCACTACAACACCCAGCATCCCCCAGCACTGGAAGAGCAGGAAAGTACTACAGTTCCCAGCATCCCCAGAACTAGGGAAATACACTCTTTCCCACAGGACTAAATGTTAAGAAGGGAGACCAACTCCCCTCAGAGCTCCCCAAGTGAGGGAAGCATTACAACACCCAGCATCCCCCAGCACTGGAAGAGCAGGAAAGTACTACAGTTCCCAGCATCCCCAGAACTAGGGAAATACACTCTTCCCAACAGGACTAAATGTTAATAAGGGAGAGCAACTCCCCTTAGAGCTCCCCAAGTGAGGGAAGCACTACAACACCCAGCATCCCCCAGCACTGGAAGAGCAGGAAAGTACTACAGTTCCCAGCATCCCCAGAACTAGGGAAATACACTCTTTCCCACAGGACTAAATGTTAAGAAGGGAGACCAACTCCCCTCAGAGCTCCCCAAGTGAGGGAAGCATTACAACACCCAGCATCCCCCAGCACTGGAAGAGCAGGAAAGTACTACAGTTCCCAGCATCCCCAGAACTAGGGAAATACACTCTTCCCAACAGGACTAAATGTTAATAAGGGAGAGCAACTCCCCTTAGAGCTCCCCAAGTGAGGGAAGCATTACAACACCCAGCATCCCCCAGCACTGGAAGAGCAGGAAAGTACTACAGTTCCCAGCATCCCCAGAACTAGGGAAATACACTCTTTCCCAACAGGACTAAATGTTAAGAAGGGAGAGCAACTCCCCTCAGAGCTCCCCAAGTGAGGGAGGCATTACAACACCCAGCATCCCCCAGCACTGGAAGAGCAGGAAAGTACTACAGTTCCCAGCATCCCCAGAACTAAGGAAATACACTCTTCCCAACAGGACTAAATGTTAAGAAGGGAGAGCAACTCCCCTCAGAGCTCCCCAAGTGAGGGAGGCACTACATCTCCCAGCATCCCCAGCACTGTCCCCAAAGGGAAGAGGACCCCCTCCTCCTCCTCCCCTTTCCCCTTCAAGGGCTGGAGAGAGGGACTGCAGCTCCCAGCATCCCCAGCAGTGTTCCTCAAAGGGAAGAGGACCAAGCCCTCCCTCCCCCTTACCCTTCAAGGGACTACATCTCCCATCATCCCCTTCCCAGAGGCCAGGACTCACGCTGCCCAGAAGGGGGCCCCTCCGCCACGTGCCGCCGAGGCCTCCTCTTCCTCCGAACGCCGAGACATTCGACCGAAACACACAACCTTCCGCTCGCCCCGCCCACCGCCGCCGACTTCAAGGTTCCACTCGCCCCGCCTACCCCTAGGCCACGCCCCTCCCTCCGCTACTCGCGCGAGAGCTTCCCAGGGATCAAGCCACGCCCACTCCGCGTGGAGGAAAAAAATAGGAGCGGGAGGAGTGCGCAGGCGCGGACCGAGAAGCCTGCTCCTTCCGCGTTCTGGCCTGCAGGTGGCGCTGTGGGATGGCATTTTCTAGTCTAGGCTGAAACCTGGATGCAGTTTTCTTTCGACAATGCTTTCAATGGCTTTGCCCCGTGGGATCCTGGGATTTGTAGTCCTCTGACCTTGCAAAATGAATTTTAGTAGTTCTCTGCACTGAATTAACGCAGTTTGACACAGCTTTCACTGCCATGGCTTTGCCTTATTATATGATCTTGGCTTTTGTAGTCATCTGCACTGAAATTAGTGCAGTTTGACACAGGCTTTCACTCTGCCACAGCTTTGCCCTATGGAATCCTGGGAAATGTATATTAATGCTGCTCCAGAGAATAGGGCCCGGAACAACGGAACAGGAAACGGTTCCGTGGTTTCGGTCCCTCGCTTTGGTTTCGAGCGAGAGAGGAATCATGAAATAGTAAGAGACCCCCCAAAAGGGCCTTGATCCAGTCTAACCCCATTCTGCCATGCAGGAACTCTCCATCAAAGCACTGACAGATGGCCATCCAGCCTCTGTTTAAAGACCTCCAAGGAAAGAGACTCCATCCTCCTCCAAGGGAACGTCTTCCACTGTCGAAACAGCCCTTACTGTCAGGAAATTCCTCCTAATGTTGGAGGTTCCTCCTAATATTTAGGTTCTCAGCATCTCTAGAACTCACAGGCAAGAGACTGCGGCTGCTGCGTCGTGCCCCGGCGCAACACCGGCGCATGAGAATGGAGGGAGCATGGCATAGCAAGACATTGCCTGCCTAATGCACAGGATGCTTTCGCATCGCTGCATCCCACTATCCTAGTATATTGAGGGGACTATGTCCAGAAAGGCTGGCCCCAGGTGAGGCGTCACCCAGTGTGATCCATACCCCTTGCGCCCCTTTATTGACGCCTCTGTCTGGACGAGGCACCAGGGATTGACCTGGCAAACTTCCACATCCAAAGCAGGCGCTTGACACCGAGCCGTTTTCCTCCACGGTCCAGTTCTCTTCTCAGCTTCTCCAGAAGACCCAACTCAAGAGGCAGCTCGCATCATGAGAATGAAGTGAGCATGCAGGGCATATACCCTACCTATGCACAGAAGGCTGCTTTCGCATCGCTGGATCCCAGTATCCCAGTACATTGAGGGGGCTTTATCCACAAAAAGTGTGGCTCCTGCTGAGGTTGTCATCTAGTGTGGTCCATACCCCCTGCATCCCTTCAGTGATGTTTCTATCTGGATGAACCAGAGATTGAACTGGCAAACTTCTGCACCCAAAGCGGGTGCTTGGCACTGAATGGCGGGCCTTCTCCTGCTGTTGGTTGTCCTCCGTAGTCCAGTTCTCCACCCAGCATCTTCCAGAAGATCCCACATCATGAGAACAACAGGAGCATGCAGGACATGGCTTGCCTATGCCCAGACCGATAAGATATAGACACCATTGTTTCTCCCTGGTTTATCTTTAACCCGAAGAACAAACACTTTCCCTGCGCCGCTATCAGCGGATGAGAGGCGAGCATTGAGTCCGCATAATCTCCTAATAAAAGGACCCGGCGTGGCCATCTGGCGAAGGGTGGGAGATTTGGGACAAACAAAAGAGAGGACTGCTTCACGCGGCGTCTGTTTGAACGGTGGGATTCGCGATCCCAAGATGGAGACACGGCGGCTAACCTAGAGTCGAAAAACCCATTGAAGATAAGGCTGTCAATGCCTTTTTATGGCGGTGGCTCTATATAACCTACAACCAGCGTTCGACTATGACCCTGGGGACCACGGTTCGATTCCCAGTTGAGTCACGGAAACCCATTGGGAGACCTTGGCGAGTCACACAGTCTCAGCCCCAGAAACTCCCATGATAGGTTTTGCCTTGTTGTTGCTGTTGGGTGGATTCACATCGTTTCTGATTTATGGCAACCTTAAGGGTTTTCTCGGCAAGTTTCTTCAGAAGGGGTTTGCCATTGCCATCCTCCGAGACTGGCCTGGGGTTTATAAGTGAGTTTATAAGGCCAAGCTGGGATTCGAACCCTTGTCTCCAGAGTCATGGTGCCAGTGTGGCGTTATGGTTTGAGCCTTGGACTATGACTCTGTAGACCAGGGTTCAAATCCCCACGTGTGTGCGCATGTGCCATTAAGTTAACTTATGGTGACCCTATGAATATCATAGGGTTTTCATAGGTAAGGAATACTCAGAGGTGGTTTTACCGTGCCCTACCTCTGAAACAGAGCCTAAAGCGCCTGGTATACATTGGTGGTTTCCCATCCAAGTACTAATCAGGGCCGACCCTGCTTTGTTTCCAAGATCAGATGGGACCTGGTGCCTTTAGGATATTTAGATCTCAACATAGGAAGCTACTTTTATTCAAAAGCAGTACTTGGAAATGGATGGTTAAGGCTCAGATCTCTAGTTCAGGACTTTGGGGCCAGGTGTTGGACTACAACTCCCATCTGTCTTGGACAGGACATCCAACACTGAGCGGTCATGGAAGCTAAGGTCCAATATGGCTTGGAGAGCGGGCATTTCTGTTTCTTAATGGATTTATCCATTGGATTTGATACGAAAACTATTAAATACGCGGTTCAAATATTATCATTTTAGAGGAAACAGCTGGGCCAAATTTTCAATGGCGATACCAAGGGATGCCTTCCATGTTGCTTCCCCTTCCAATGATCCCCCAAACTCTGGCCTTCCAGTTGTTTTGGACTTCAACTCCCAGAACCCCAGACCATTAGCCAAGATGGCTGAGGCTTCTGGGAGCTGGAGTCCAAAACACCCGGAAGACCCAAGTTCAGATCCCATTTAGCTCGGGGCTGATGGACGTCGTGGTCCAAATATCCAGAGGGACAGTTTGTCTATTCCTCCTCTCTATGGTCCATTCGCTGTTAAGGAACGCAATTCCCACAAAATGTCAAAAGGGAGATCTGTGTCCATTAAGGCTGCAATGGGTGCGAGCTATGGCTGCCGGTGTGTGTGACGGTTGTGTGATGACAAACACACAATCGCTGTACAATTTGCAAATGATAGTAGTAGACCAAGGGCAACCATACCTCCAAGCTGAAGTGGAAACGTACCTTTGATAGCCAGCAGAGGGAAACATAGACCTGCAGATGATGCTGGGAAAGGCAACCTTTGGAGAAATTCAGGCTCGTCGGTCGGATCAATTGCAGACTTAATCGGTTCGTCTTTTTGGCCGTCCGAGATCTTAGCACACCTCTCCAGCACCACATTGCAAATCTTTCTATCTGCTTTCATCTCTGTGTAGCTCTGGTTTCTAAATGGGAATACCATGACTTGGATGATCCTAGCTGTTCAACTGTCTATCTTTGCACTTTAGGATCTTGCCTAGTTCTCTCACAGGATTTTAGAGTCGGAAGACACCATCCAGCCTCTGTTGAAAGACCTCCAAAGAAGGAGAGTCTTCCGCCGTTGAACAACTCTTACAGTCAAAAAATTCTTCCTAATGTTGAGGTGGAATCTCTTTTCCTGGAGCTTGCATCCAATGCTCCATGTCCTATTCTCCGGAGCAGCAGAAAACAAGCTTGCTCCATCCTCAACGTGACATCCCTTCAAATACTTAAACAGAGCTATCATATCACCTCTTAACCTACGATGTTTGATCCAAGGTGTGGGGAATCTTTTGTTCATCATCCTCATTATCTAGGTTGACTTGGCAGCAAGTAACAATGACAAAAGTGATGAACCGTAGTAGAAACGGATCAAGGATGTAGCTGCTCTTTCGGCAGAACTAAATGAGGCAGCTCTACTGAAATTGCCATTGTGAAATGGCTCCATCGTCATTGTGAATTTGTCAGATTCCAGGACGAATCCGCGCACCAATTACGTTCTGAGAAAAGGATTAGGATAATTAATGAGACTTAAGTAAACTATCACTAAACTACACTAGCACAGCGTAGTGGTTTGAGCGCTAGACTACAACTCTGGAGACCAGGGTTCGAATCTTTACTTGGCCATGGATGTCCACGGGGCAATCGCGGGCAAGCCACACATTCCCAGCATCCGAATAATAACAATAACAACAACAATAATAATAATACAGTCGTCCCTCCATATCTGCTAGGGTTAGGAGCAAAAGACCCCCATGAATATGGAAAAACCGCAGGTAACAAAAACATCATGTTTTTACAGGGGAGGACACCTCTCTGGGAATCTCTAGGTCCTCCGGGGCAACTCTGTGGCCAACGTCCGACAGACGCTGGCCATAGAACTGCGCTGGAGGAGCTACAAAGGTCTAGTAGAGGATTCTCTCTAGGGATCTCTAGGTCCTCCAGTGCAACTCTGTGGACAACGTCCGACAGACACTGACCACAGAACTGCGCTGGAGGAGCTACAAAGGTCTAGTAGAGTGTTCTCTCTAGGTCCTCCAGTGCAACTCTGTGGTCAACGTCCGTCAGACACTGACCATCGAACTGCACCGGAGGAGCTACAAAGGCCTAGTAGAGTGTTCTCTCTAGGAACCTCTAGGTCCTCCAGTGCAACTCTGTGGCCAACGTCCGACAGATGCTGGCCATAGAACTGCACTGGAGGAGCAACAAATGCCTAGTAGTGTTCTCTTTAGGAATCTCTAGGTCTTTTAGCACAACCTTTAGTTAAAGTTGACCACAGAGTTGCACTGGAGGAGCCACAAATGCCTAGTAGCGTGTCCTCTCTAGGTCAGTGATGGTGAACCTTTTAGAGGCCGAGTGCCCAAACCGCAACCCAAAACCCACTTATTTATTGCCAAGCACCATGTCTCTCTGGCTTTCTAGTAACAAACTCTGGCAAGCACTGTGCTGGGGTGACGGCACATGTGCCCACAGAGAAGGCTCTGAGTGCCACCTCTGGCACGCGTGCCATAGGTTCGCCATCACTGCTTTAGGTCTTTTAGGGCAAACTTGAGTTAAAGTTGACCACAGAGTTGCACTGGAGGACCTAGATATTCCTAGAGAAGAATATATCAATCAAACACGCAAATATCAAATCTGCAAATATGGAGGGATGAGTGCAAGTGTTCCTTTTGCGCTCTTTCCCCAGAACTGGGAACCCGTAATAAATTTGCTTCGAAGTCATCATAAGTCGGAAACGACTCGAAGGAACACTTCGACAACGACAACGACAAAATAACTGAAAATCGGGTTGAATTGACTTTTTCTTTTTACTTCAAAAAAAGGGAAGTACATACATGAGGGAAAATGGGGGGGTAAACAACCATGATCTCTACAGGTCTGTGTGTCTATCTCTATCCATAGCGTTCAAGATAGATACTCACATCCCGTGACCATAAGCGTGCAAGTCTGGAAAGTCCGCCTTGCCGCCTCTTGCACAAGCGCTTACGAATATTAACAGGAGCGTAGACCGAGGAGGAGGAGCAGGAGAAGAAAGAAAACGTCTTCCAAGTTGAGGCTCGGATGGGGAAGTTTCTATAATACACGGCGTTAAAGTTTATAGTACACAGCCTTGCTTCCTTTAAATGACAGAACGCAACAGCGGGGGAAGAAAGAAGTAGTACGTTAACACTTACTAAACGCTAAAGGTGAACCCAAGTTCGTTATGTTATACATGTACAGTAAACTAACTGCTTTACAAAAGAAGCCAAATAATACAATATATCGTCACATGTATTTACAGTGTAGTAAATATACCTTTTTTGTTTTTTGTTTTGTTTTTCTGTCAAATTTTACACAAAAACTATTTACAGGATGGATGCGCTGCGCGTTGTTAAAAAAAAAAGAAGAGGCGTGTGGCCAACGCAAAAATGCGAGTCGTGTGGTTCAAGTCTCTCGCATAACAATAAGTCGCGCTTTAATACATTGGGAGCATGGTTTAAACTAGGAAAGAGTAAATGTCAGGGAGAGAAATCCTAAGAATGGGGAGGGGGGAAAAAAAGCACTGGCCACATTCAGAAAATGCGCAAGTCCCCAAACGCATTGATTTTCCCAAGCGTTTCCTGGCGGCGGAAAACGAAGGCAAAACGCATTAGAAGGTGGAAACCCGATGGCAGCTTTAATGCACAGAAAAGGCATCAGGCTTTAAGCCATGAAAAGCAAGGATCTGTTCTTTAACATATAAAACTACAAAACGAAAAAGAACAATGCATTTACAGTACTTAATGGCGCGCATGGAGGAGGAGCGTGCACATTGGATCCTTCGTGGCCGCCTTCCCCGACGTGAGACCCTTTGGGTGTGTTACAACTCCCACCATCCCTACCCAGGTTGTGGAAGGCTGATGGGAATTCTAGACCACCGCATCTATAGGGTGGCTGATGGGAATTCTAGTCCATAGGGTCCACAGTCTAGTCTATAGGGTGACACACGGATGGGGAAGAAGTCTGTTTCACAGGTCTTACCTCCCTTAACGCTGCAGGACAAAAGGTTTTTGGACTCTCTCGATATTGGGCTAAAGCAACCCTTAGTCCTAGTTAGAGTAGACCTATTGAGGGGCTTACGTAAATGAACAAGTCCTGTGCCTTTCAATGGGTCTACTCAACTATAATGGGAGGATCTAGTCCCCAGAGGTGGAATGAGCGTTTCAAATTTTCTCGCACCCTTATGTTCCTTTATGTTCTTGACTCAAGTCAGCTAGTTGAAAACAAGTTGTTTTCACACACATTCTCTCCCCTAAAGATGTTGTTGTTGTTGTTGTTGTTATTATATCCTGCCTTTCTCCCAACACAGGGACTCAATATTGATCCGAGATTTATCTCGGAAAGAAAGGCACAGAGGTGCCACAGGTCCGACCGTGACCCATGCCACCCTAAGAAGCGAGCAACACAGACTCTCCTTACTCCACGTCCGCCGATTTTAAGATACGGGAGCGTTGTGTGCGACTCCAACGCAAGAAAGGAGGATGTTTTAAACCAATGGCACTGGATCGCCCATTGGGTTGCTCCGATGGCGGGATCGAAAGGGGGTTAAGCAAAGAATGGCGACGAGGAAAGGAAATCTGCAGACGTTTTCGCTAGGCGGATGCAAGGATGCAAGCAAATTTAAAGGCACTGAGCAAGTCAGTCACTGGAAGAGGGCTTGGAAAAGGGCAACTGTTCTCGCCATCGCTATACTAGCTTCCCACTATTAGCTACAAACATTTCTGGGTTTCAGTTCCTTTGACACCCCAGAAAGAATGAAGAAGAACACTGTAAGGAGGGACATTACTCCTCTCCCTGGTCCTTTGTCTTCCTGATTTTGAGTTTCCGGATACCACTTAAGAGGGATTTCAAGAGTTGTCCCAAGGGGACACTTCCAACGGGGAGCAGTGTTACTCCTCTCAAACGTTTCAGGTGAACGAAGAACTCAGAATCCCACAATATTAGGTTTTTCCTAGCCCAGCGCTTCCCAAACTTGGGGGTCTCCAGGTGTTTTGGACTTCAGCTCCCAAGACTCCTAGATAATCTGGGAGGTGAAGTCTAAAATACCTGGAGAACAAGAAGTTCTCCAAGAATCCTCAAGTCTAAAATACCTGGACTTTGGACATCTCTGATCCTAGCCTCTCTGGTCTTTGGCTTCCACCAGGCTCTCTGCATGCCAGCTATTGCATCCAAGTAACCTCGACCCTTCTGGGTGTTGTGTCTGTGTGTAATCTGGCTTTCAACGGGCCTCTAGCTCAAACCAACTGAAAAAAAAGGCAAAAGAGTTGCAGGTCATCTTAAAAAAACAACACACATTATTTGCACAGACACAAAATCTGCACTTGACCAAGGTGCCGACTGAGGACACCAGTTCATGCCTCTGACCGAATGGGTTCTACTCTAACAAAAAGATTTGGGTGCGTTCCAAAGCTTTGGTTGTGGATGTATACAACAAGATTTTACACACAAGCACACCTTTCGGTATGGCAAACAGACGTGGCTTCTGTCCTTCTTGAACTGAAAGTAGTCATCTTCTCTTTCCTTTTCCTGTCTAACTTAAGGCTGTGGAATAGGATGGTGTGGTGGCTGAAATGACCGACTAGGACTCCAAGATGTCGGACTTCAAATCCCTGACCAGCTATAGAAACCCACACTCTCTCAGCATCAGGAAGGCAATGGTAAACCTCCTCTGAACAAATCAAGACAAGAAAATGACAGGAGAAGGTTCCTTTCTTGACCTACAAGGAAGGCAATGGCAAAACTCCTCTGAACAAGTCACACCAAGAAAACGCCACAATAAAGTTGCCTCAGGTTAGCCATATGTCAGAAATACACTTGTCTCTCCATATTCACTAGGGTTAGGGGCACAAGACCCTATGGAAAAATGCAAATAACAAAAATGCCATGTTTTTACCTGAGAGGACACCTCTCTAGGAATCTTTAGGTCCACTGACCATAGGACTGCCCTGGAGGAGCTACAAAAGCCTAGGAGAGTATCCTCTCTAGGAATCTCCAGGTCCTCCAGGACAACACTGTGGTCAACGTCTGACAGATACTGACCATAGAACTGCGCTGGAGGAGCTACAAAAGCTAGGAGAGTATCCTCTCTAGGAATCTCTAAGTCCTCCAGAGCAACTCTGTGGTCAACGTCTGACAGACACTGACCATAGGACTGCGCTGGAGGAGCTACAAAAGCCTAGGAGAGTATCTTCTCTAGGAATCTCTAGGTCCTCCAGGACAACTCTGTGGTCAACGTCTGACAGATACTGACCATAGGACTGCGCTGGAGGAGCTACAAAAGCTAGGAGAGTATCCTCTCTAGGAATCTCTAGGTCCTCCAGGGCAACTCTGTGGTCAAAGTCCAACAGACACTGACCATAGGACTGCGCTGGAGGAGCTACAAAAGCTAGGAGAGTATCCTCTGTAGGAATCTCTAAGTCCTTCAGATCAACTCTGTGGTCAACGTCTGACAGACACTGACCATAGGACTGCCCTGGAGGAGCTACAAAAGCCTAGGAGAGTATCCTCTCTAGGAATCTCCAGGTCCTCCAGGACAACTCTGTGGTCAACGTCTGACAGACACTGACCATAGGACTGCGCTGGAGGAGCTACAAAAGCCTAGGAGAGTATCCTCTCTAGGAATCTCTAGGTCCTCCAGAGCAACTCTGTGGTCAATGTCTGACAGACACTGACCATAGGACTGCCCTGGAGGAGCTACAAAAGCCTAGGAGAGTATCTTCTCTAGGAATCTCTAGGTCCTCCAGGGCAACTCTGTAGTCAACGTCTGACAGACACCGACCATAGGACTGCCCTGGAGGAGCTACAAAAGCCTAGGAGAGTATCCTCTCTAGGAATCTCCAGGTCCTCCAGGACAACTCTGTGGTCAACGTCTGACAGACACTGACCATAGGACTGCCCTGGAGGAGCTACAAAAGCCTAGGAGAGTATCCTCTCTAGGAATCTCCAGGTCCTCCAGGGCAACTCTGTGGTCAACGTCTGACAGATACTGAGCATAGGACTGCGCTGGAGGAGCTACAAAAGCTAGGAGAGTATCCTCTCTAGGAATCTCTAGGTCCTCCAGAGCAACTCTGTGGTCAAAGTCCAACAGACACTGACCATAGGACTGCGCTGGAGGAGCTACAAAAGCTAGGAGAGTATCCTCTCTAGGAATCTCTAGGTCTTTCAGTGCAACTTTTAGATATTCCTAGAGAGAACATATTAATCAAATCCGGAAATAATCAAAGCCGCAAATATCAAAGCCGCAAATATGGAGGGATGACATCTCAAAGGCAAGCAACAACACAAGCAACTTAAGGTTGCTAAATTCCCATTTGAACATATAGTGTGCACTTATGGATTGCGAATGGAACGGAGGAGGATCACCCTGAAATGCCAGAGGTTGATGTCCATCCTTTCCCGGCCCACAAGCCACCTGTGAAAAGATCCTACCAGTTTCCCTCCTTCCAAACCTTGAGATGCACATTGGCGGAAACAAGTCCGGCACACATTTCAACCTTGGAAGGAAAAACACCCAAATGCTTTGCAGCAGCTGACATAATTTTTGCCCCCGAGAAAATCTTCCCAAAGACTTTCATGCTATCGCTCAAGGAAGTTCTGAACACCGGCTTCAGAATTAGAAAGGCTGGATTATTTGGGGACCTTGTTCTTTTCTAATAGGCAGGAAGTAGGCATAAAAGGATGGATGGATGGATGGATGGATGGATGGATGGATGGATGGATGGATATCTCACTCACTGGACAGATGGCTGTACTTAAATGTCTCACAACCATCTGCAAAGACAGGCAAAAGGATGGGGTGGTTGTATCCAAGGCAAAGACTGGACCTATTCAAACCATATGCTAAGAAAATCATTCTTCAAGACAGTCAACTTGGATGAGAGAGACCACTGGTTTCAGCTTGGCTTGGATAAATGGGCAGCAGGCAAAAGCAAAGCCTGGGAACATGTCTTTAAAATGCTATTACTGTATATACTCACGCATTATAAGTCTAGAAATTGAGGTCAGAAAATTGACCCTAAAAACCTGAGTCGACTTATCCGTGGGTCAATGTAAGTACTGTAACTTAACTCTTATTTAAAAGAAGGAACCGTCTTCGGGTGAAAAGCAAGAGTAAAATCTGTCCTGGAAGTACTGACGCCCCTCTATTCTCTCCTCCATCCATCCTTAAGAGTAAGGACAAAGGGTTATGTCTGCTGGGATTGGTTAAGTTCCCTGACATTGTTTTGCTTTGCTTCATCCTTTAGATCCTTTGCTATGTGCCCCAAAGTTTTACCCTCGACCTATCCATGGGTCAAAGCAAAATCCATAATGTTGGCTCCTGTACACCTATAACTAGAAAAGCTGCCCAAAGGTTACAGCCGCATCGCAAATGGGTTGACAGCGATCGAGGAGCGCATCCATATAGTAGAGATAATGCAGTTTGACACCAAGTTAAGTGCTGCAACTTCATCCAATGGTATCCTGAGATTTGTAGTTTTACAAGGGTTTTAGCCTTCTCTGCCGAAGAAGACTGGTGCCTCGCCATGCTACAAATCCCAGGATACTGTAGAACGGAGCCATGGCAGTTGAAGTGGTGCCCAACTGCGTTATTTCTACAGAGGCACCCTTTGTAAAGTTACAGTCCTAATGTAACTACAGTGATATCTGTTACTGGGGAAAGGAACGAAGCACGTGTAACTCAGGATTTGTAACTACTTGCTTCCAATCTGTGAGCCAATGGAAAACCAAGTCTTTTAACTGAACGCACGGGACATTCTGGCGGGGAGGATTCTTGCCCAGCGCATTTACTGTACCACCATCACAAACCGAACCTTTGCCTGTTTTATCCCAAATTTACACAGCTCACTTTTGTCGAGGGACTCCAAAGTCCACATGCCACAATGAACGACAACCGTGGGACAGATCCTCCAGGTCCCCGTCATGCACCGTTATTCCCCAAACATTTAATTTGGCACAAGAGCATTGGGAAGAGGCGAGATGCCAAGTGTGGGCATGATTTGGATCAATATATACCACAGCAACTGAAATAAACCTACAAGCATTTTCCCCTGGTGATCTTTGCCTCAAGTTGCCTTAAGCCTTCATGCACTCACTGGATTAAATTCTCTGTAGCTGTGTTTTCTACATGACCAAGTCTGTCCCTCTCACTTCTTTCTTTCTACATCTCCAAAAACGTCTTCTCGGCTTCGTAGGCGGTTGGCATCGGGCGCTTGTGCCCATCGCTAATTCCTTCCTTCCTTCCTCTCCTAGGAGCGGAACCAACCTTAAAACAGTTCTTCTCTCTATCAAAACAATAAGAGCAATTGTTCTTTGATATAAACAATTAAGAATTCATAAATCTAGACAACTGCACGCTTTTGCATGACGTTAGTTGCGGGTCATATGTTTGCCGAAGCATGTTGTACTGCTCTTCTTATTTGTGGTGTAGGAACCTATCTCCGTTCTTTCCATGTTATTTGTGCCTCTGGCACCAAAGTTCTGGTTAAAGAAGTACACTTGTCGCTCCACATTTGTTGGGGTTAAGGGCACAGGACCCCCGTGAATGTCGAAAAACCACAAATAACAAACACACGATGTTTTAACCTGGGAGAATACCTCTCTAGGTATCTCTAGGTCCTCCGGTGCAACTCTGTGGTCAACATCTTCCAGACATTGACCATAGAATTGCACTGGATGAGCTACAAAGGCCTAGAAAAGTGTTCTCTTTAGGTCATTCAGTGCGACTTTTGGTTAAAGCTGACCACAGAGTTGCGCTGGAGGACCTAGATATTCCTAGAGAGGACATATTAATAAAATCCGTGAGTAGTCAAATCCGCAAAAGCCAAAACCGCAAATGTGGAGGGACGAGCGTAAAGCCCAGCAACACATTCATTAACTGAGGTATTCCTCTATAGTATTTTGAACAAGGTCTTTCCTTGTGACAGCTCTTTCAGTCTGCATTTCCTTATACCTGAAAGATGCTTAAAATGGTGCTTGTGAATACGTGAACAGAGGACCAAGGCCCACCACCACATAAAACCTTTCAAAGAATTTTAAGAGCTAACACCAGATGTGAGAAAAGCCACCTTTTTGTACCAGAACCTTCTAGTGTGCAAGAGCCTTGGAAGTACAAAAAGGTAATTTCCCCAAGCTCTGCATCTTCAGCCTATGATCTTTCTTTTGTGGAAGTGCTAGAAACAGGCTGAAGTTATGAAAACAGGAAAAAACGTGTGTCATGGGCAAACTGAAAGTATCACATCAATGTGCCATGAACATCCATGCTCAGACAACTTGAACTTGCACATATTCCTGGTAGAAACTCCCTGGAAATTAATAACGTTTGCACCAGAGTGGTGCAAACCCATATACTCCATTGCACCCCACATGCGCAGTGTTCCTCAAGTCTGGAGCGGAAAAGGAACCAATGAATACCTTCCAAACAGTGTGCATTTATCCTGACCTCCTGATCAAGAGGGGGATTTTGACAAAAAAGAAAGCATCCACAGGTCAGAAAGAAAACTTGAGAAGCTTATCTGAGTATGCTTTTCGGAGCCACAGAGAGAAGCATCTTGGCCACCGCTTCTCCGAAACGAATGGATCATAATGAGCGAAGGCTCCCATCTCCTGGTAAAGCTGAGAAGCCAGTAAAATAAAGTCCACAGCTAAAGGGATGTTGGATGAAAGCCAGGTTGGCCAACAAAACCACTAATCTGCAAACAGGATTGAACATTAACACTTTGTTTTTTCCTTTTGAAGTAGATACAAAACAAGCTGTCGGACAAAAGGACAACCACCCCGAAACAAAACTGCAGCGGCAACGAAAGACAGCGGTTTCCGAAGTGTGCGCGAGATGCCATTTCCACCGCCGGACACCCTTGCTGTCGTTTCTGGCTACTCTCCGTTTTCTTCTGGCTCTTTAAGTGGTTCGGTTCACTAAGTCAGAAATGACTTAAAAACAAATGAAAGACAGAAGGAATTGCTTGGCAGTAAAAAAACAGAACGAAAACAAAACACGAAGGCAGCTGTATTAAAACAAAACGAATCCCCCCCCAAATTAAAATCCACACGAAACGTTTCAAGAGTTGATCGTCTGGCACCACGGCCGATGGGAGAAATGGCCAGGAGGGAGATCCAAAATGTAAGTGCGACGGGAACGCTTTGCGCGGTCGGGGCAAGAGCGCGTTTGTCAGTCTTTCGTTAAAAAATAAAATAACGAAGTAAAACGGGGAGGGAGGAAGGAGCGTCACACGATCTTTTTGATGCTGTGGCGTTTGAAGCTGCCCGTGCTGCGCTGCTTCTGCACTTGGCTGGCGGAGCCGTGGCGAGTCCTTCCGCTGTTGGAGTGCGTCGTGGTGGGGGACAGTTCCACGTTCTCCTTATCGATGCCTGAAATAAAAAGGGAAAACAAACCCCCCCAAAAAGTGAGCCGTCACAGGAAGGGCAAATCCATCTGCAAGAGCCACAAACGGTGTCGGTGCCCATGTTCTAGAAGAGTTTACTCCTGACGTTTCGCCAGCATCTGCGGATGGCATCTCCAGAGAAGGCTGGCATAGAAGAGCGCTGGATACACATACACATATATATATATATATACACATACTGTGTGACCCTGGGTAGGGAGGAAATTCCATGTTAAGCTGTGTATTCTGTTGTTGATGGCAGGGCCTCAGGGTGGGAGGTTGACAGGATTGGTGATCACTATCTGCTGGGAAAGCCCCCGACCCTGGGTTGTTTCTCACATGCATTTGCTGAGTCCTCATTTTGCTATTCTTCAGCACTGGTAGCTAAACTTTGTTCAACTTTAAAGTGAACATGGCCACATGGCCTGAAAACCCCACAAAGAACTATGGATGCCGGCCATGAAAGCCTTCAACTTCACCGTTTCAGTGTGCTTCCGAATGTACAAACTATGGTAATCCCAAACTTTGTGTAATGAGTGAATAAAAACATGCACCTCATGATGCGCAGGATCCCTCAAAATGTAAAAGGATAGAATCATAGAATCTAGGTGTCTGTGGATAGAATCGTAGAGTTGGAAGAGACCCCAAGGGCCACCCAGACCAACCCCTTTCCATGCAGGAACTCTCACATTCTGACCTAAGCGTGGTCCAGAATTTCAGTGTTTTCAAATAGCATTTGATGCCCAAGTTGCAACAACAGACCAACACACAAATTAACATGTAAATCGCTTCCTTTCAACCAAAGGGCACACAGTGTGTCTGTCTATATACACACCTTCAGAGAATGCTGGCATGGAAGTGAGTGGGAGATATATATATATCCCACTCACTTCCATGCCAGCATTCTCTGAAGATGCCAATCTGGTTATCCTTTTAGCTTTCATAGACTCACTTGTTGTTTTCGCTGCGACAAAGGCACATGGTTACCCACCCGAAAAGTGAGCAAAATCTGCTTAGCCAACAAAAGGCAGTGTCATTTCAAGTCGAAAGACTCACTGGCACAAAGAAGTCAAGGGTACTGGGGCAAGAGCTCAAATGCAGCAACATTGAAGCTGCATCAATTATTTGCATGTATTGTATTGTCTTTCATTTATGTGCAAGCTTAGATGTTTCCCAGGGTCTTCAAAATTCAAGATACATTCAATGGAAATTCAATGAGCAGTGCAAATTCAATGCACATATTGGGAAAATATACACCACAGAACCAGGGGAGAGGATATCAACCCAAACTGAGTCTGTTGTCCAAGAGAGGAATGAACTTGGAGACGTTTTGATGGGATTCCACACACACACTTGACATGAGAGATGAAATAAATACACCAAACTGACCTGGGGAATGCTGGGAAGTCGCAAGGGAGGTCATGGAATTAGAGAGGTTCAGGTTCGCAGTAATACTAAGCTGACTCTGGACTGCAGGAGGGTAAGGAGAGGTTGGGGTCAGCAGGGATTCTTCGCTGGTTTCCTCGTCAATCCCAGGTAAGTAGGTGTCGATCAAGGCATCCAGGAACTTCACTATGAGCTCAGCGTAGTCTGGGATTTGTGTTTGCTAGGAAAAGATGAGAAACAAATTAGCCCATCAGTTTTTAGCCAACGGGTCGCATTAAAAACAAACACACTTGTTGCTCAGTCCTGCTTTCTCCAGCTATCTTGGACCTCAGCTCCCAGAATCTCTCACCATCTGGCCATGGAGGCTGGTGCTCCTGAAAGACGAAATCCAAATCGTTTGGGGGAGCAAAGCTTAAGAGCCAGTGACCTAGGGCACAAGACTGGATTTCTGTTATGGAAGAGGTACATGTCCGTTGCGTTTGGCAAACGCGGGCCGGCTTTCTTCAAACTACCAAAGTGAAGAAGGGATCAGGCACTCCTCACGGAGCCCACACTTTCAGAGAGTTGTACATGGAAAACGCATGGGAGCTGCCTGGTTCCCAAGGTCTGGAGTTTTGGCAACGTGACAATTTCTCATATCGCAAACAACCTAAATCTTCACACTTGGAGGGGTTCAGTGAAATAAGAAAAATGTATGTTGACTTCCATGTTCCGCATGTGGTCACTGCAGGTATCTTAACCCTCCTTTTGGGGTTATTTTGCCCTAAAGAGATTTGTTGTGAGCTGCCCCGAGTCCCAGCCTTGGAAGAAGGACATGATAAAATATAATAACAACAACAACAGAGACCACTCCTGTTTAGCTGTGGCAATCCTGCAAAAGGCACATGCAGACTAAGTGATTCCAAATTGCTAAATGCAACATTTCTACAATGATAGTAATAATCAAGCAGGCGTTTTACACTGATCCAAAGACACAGGTTATGTCCGACTAAGGCCACACTGACAACAGGTCACCTTCTAATGTAATGTGACAGAGGCTGATGTGAAATTGATCCACAGATCACACTTCGGGGTGCCTTGACCATTCAGCAGTTTTCGGGGCTGCCAAGGACAGGACTCTGTAAAGAGTGGAGCTTTGGTGTTATGCCCTGCTTGATGTGTGTTTTCTGCCAAGGAATGAGCCACGGGGAACCATGAACAGGCAAGACAAAGCAAAAAGGACTAGTCACATGCCCAGGGAACACTAGGTAGTAACCCTTGTTAACCTTGGTTTGGCGCACTGGAGCAAGTGCTCTGCAAGCACTTTAAAACTTGTGAAAGCTGTGATGTGCCCAGACTAAACTGTGCAGAGCAAGTGTGAGAATCAGCGAGAGGAGAAGCTGGAACAGATGGCCCCTTCGTTCGGTTTGGAGACTCTGTGACATTTCCGCAGCTATGGTGGTAAGCATTTGTTTTAAAGAAAGAACATCAAGATACATGGAAGACGACTAAGATTTGCAAGGGCAGCTATGAAAGAACCAGATAAGAGCCTTATGTGTAAAGATATATCATTGAATACTTAAGTCAGGATTGTCCATGTCATAGTGTTTCTGGTTTCTGTGTACCACTGTGAAAGGTGGACGGTGAAGCAAGTGGATAGGAAGAAAATAAACTCATCTGAGATGGAGTTCTACGGATGCCATGGACTTCCAAAAAGACAAATAAACGGGTCCGAGAGCAAATAAAGCCTAACTCTACTAGAAGTTAAAATGGTTATTGAAACACCATGCGTCTCACCTTAGAAAATGGTCCCGCAAACCTCCATAAACCGTTGAATCCAAAACCTATAGCCGACAAACCACAAGGACAAAAAGAGACTTTGTTAAAGAATACAGTGCAACGCTCCGACAAAAACGCGAACACCGTTTGCAAGTTTTTCCTCGCGGATTCCACACAAGCCTTGTTCGTCATGTGATGACTGCAGCGTCTTATGAAAACTTGTGTGTATCGAAGGAGTATCCCTTTCAACAGGGATGGAAATCATGGAGTCCTTCAAATAGGCGGTCTAACCTATCTTTTGGATGGTTGGCGGGGGAAAGAAGTGACAACACCAGTAACTAGTGGTGAGCCACTGTATTTTAACAATTGTGCATGTATGTTTTTAATTGTACCGAAAGGAAGAAGTTAATAGCATGAGCTTTTGTAGACTTCAGACGACTTCCTTCAGATGCCTCCGAAGAAACAGCTGAAGCCGACGAAAACGCAAGCTACCAACTTCTTTCAAAGGTGCTACAAGATCCTTTTGCATATTGACTTTCCAGGCTAACACAGCTGTATCTTGAATTTAATTGCATTGTTCTTTTAAATTGTGAGCCAATTTGAGCCCTAATTTTTTTTTTTGGGGGGGGGGGGGGATCAGTGGTATATTATTACCATTATTATTATTATCATTGATGACAATGACATTGATGTTTTACTAACAATAATATACTTATGGGTGTGTGGTCAAAACGACGACGTTTACTCTACAGAGAAGCCAACCTCTCCCCACCCTTTCCGACGAAGCGGCAAGATACATACTTTGCAGGTAAGATGTTTGGTACTGGGGCGGCGATTCTTCATGGTAAACCACGCTCTGAACGATGCCGTGGATTGGATTCAATAAATTTGGATCCTGACACTGCGACAACAGGGTGTTTATCTTGAAGTCCAATAAATTGTGCCTAGACAAGGAAAGCACGGCTCGGTCATCAGTTCATTGCCTGTTTTTACCACAGCGAGCCAACAGAGCGTAAAGCTTATGTAGCCAACAAGCCAATAATAGAAATGCCTAGAGTGAGTAGGTGGACTACATACAAACGGATCTGGATGGTCATTCTCTTTGGCGAGGGAACGGCATTTCGGAGGAGGGTAAGGGACAATTAATAGGGAATTTCCAGCGTCTTGCCAATCTATAGTTGCCAGAATCCTTCAAAGCGAGGGAGCCATGCCAGTTAGACCCAAGGTAACCAAGTACTTCAAACACTTCAGGAAAAGCAGCTCCAGTGATCTGTAACTACAACAACTGAGCACCTAGTCTACTATTCACGAGAAACGTATGGCTAATGTGAAGTCGAAGGCTTTAATGGACAGCATCCATAGTTTTTTGTGGGTATTTCGGGCTCCGTGGCCATGTTCTAGAAGAGTTTATTCCTGACGTTTCGCCAACATCTGTGGCTGGCATCTTCAGAGAAAGCTGGCAAGGAAGCTGGGTATATATCTACTGTGTGACCCTCTTTGCATATCCTCCCACCCTGAGGTCTTGCCATCAACAACAGAACATTACACAGATTAACATAGAGATCACTCTTCCCTACCCAGGGTCACACAGTACACACACATATATATATATACCCCTCTGACTTCCATGCCAGCATTCTCTGAAGATGCCAGCCACAGCTGCTGGCGAAACATCAGGAACAAACTCTTCCAGAACTATGGCCATATAGCCTCAAAAACCCACAATAGTGTACGGCTAGCTATGCAACTCTAAGGCCCTATGTGCTTATGGAACATGTCAAGTGGAAGCGGTCCCTGTAACATGCATCGTCTTTGAGTTAAAAACTTCGTAAGGAATTCACTTTTAGCTTCCTAGTAGCGACTGACTGAATATAAATCCTTTTCTACTGAAGTTTACACTTCCTCCTCTATTAAGATCCCATATTTTGACCTAGGGAGCAACGTCCGCAGATATCAAGCTGGATTTAGTTTCAAGACCAAACAGCATTCCATCGAAACTGTCACAAATCCTAGGCTGGTTTTAGTTGAAGGTTCGGCTTTATCCGCTCCTCTGCAGCTAAAATGGGCTACCTGGCATCGAATGTGGTCTGTTCCTGCCAAGCCACAAGCAAGCGCTTGTTGTGTGTCGCCTGTGTTTCCCAACACATTTGCTGCGTTCCTGCTTTACCTTTTTACGTCTCTGCAGTATTTCGAGTGTACTTCTAAATCACTGCAGCAGGTGAAGACAGACTCAAAGGCTGACCCTTACAGAAGCATGTTTTGAAGGAAGCGACCTTGTTACGAAAGGACCAACACTTACACAACAGGAAAGACCTTTGGAAACACAACGCTGGCTTCTGCCAAATATTCGTACAGGATTCGCTGGTCAAACTCATCCGAAGTATATTTCACTAGAGTTGCCTGTTCCAAAAAAACAAAAATGGATGGGGAGAAAAGAAGTAACTTGTGGTGAGCCGTTGTATTTTAACAACTGCATTTCGCTGACAAAAGCGAGGGATGAAAAGAAAGGCTAGTGAGTGATCAGATCACATCTCTCTCTTTCCATCTATCTCAGTTCAGTTGAAAGACTAGAAAACGCACTGCAAAATTAATGCACTTGATGTCACTTTCTTTCATGGCTACATCCTATGGGATCCTGAGATTTGTAGTTTGTTGTGGCACCTCTGAGAGAAGGCTAAATAGCTCACAAAACTATAAATCCCAGAACTCCACGGCACTGAGCAACAGTGGTGTCCAACTGCATTAATTCTGCAGTGCAGATGCAGCCCCCGGTTTCACAGTTCCAGCAAACCCAATCTGGTGGCATCTCAGACACTAAGAGATTTATTGTGGCCCCAGTTGATAAAGTGGGTTCTAGTTTATGAACATATATGCTACCATTAATCTCCTGTTTGTTAAAGTGCTACTGTAACATGGCAATCAATCACTTTTTAGTGGAACATTTCAAAGGCCTGTTACAGACTGCCAAAATAAAGCTGCTTGGGGTCTCTTTGGAGGTACGCTGTTTAAATGATGCATGCATCCTAAGAATCCGGAAGCTGCACCAAAGCCACACTCCATTCCTAAGCACTGGAGTGCAGCTTTGGTGCAGCTTCCGGATTCTTAGGATGCTCGCGCCAAAGCCACACTCCATTCCTAAGCACTGGAGTGCAGCTTTGGTGCAGCTTCCAGATTCTTAGGATGCATGCATCATTTAAACAGCATACCTCCAAAGAGACCCCAAGCAGCTTTATTTTGGCAGTCTGTAACAGGCCTTAGTTATTTTAGGATAGGCCTAAAAAAGGTATCTTTAAGCAAGGAGAACACAGAGTGAACCAGCAAATATGGAAGGACTAGTGCATATGTAAAATCTTGTTTTTAAACAGTTCAAGCAACTGAGGGCCTTGGTCCTCAGTTGCTTCCTTTTCTCAACACCCACCGAAATCAAGATTTGTAAAATGTTACTTTCCTTGATGAAATCAAAACCAGGAAGCCCTAGCTTTCTTGCCAGAAATGGACAACCGAAATACAGACTCAAGACAAAAAAGGATGCATACAAGGACAGTCAGCAGCAAGGCTTGGATTTTGGGATCCGTGAGGACTTCCTCATCCAGGAGAACGTTGGATTCAGATACCGATACTTTCCGGAGGTGGGGATGTTGCTGGGGCGATATCCTTTGCGTTTCTGCAGGAAGGAAGGGAAATATTTAATAAAGAGGGGGGGGGGAAGTCTAGTTATTATGCAACCAAAAGAAAACTGCTTGCATTGGTTGCAAAACAGACTGTGATCTCCAGTGAGAAAGGGAGCATAGATCATGAGAGAGAATGCTGATGAAGTATCCTGGAGGGCTTGGGTTCAGATTTCAACCATAGAGAAACCATTTAGCCTCAGCCAAATAATCAGTCCCATAATTTGGTTGGAGATTAAGACTGACCCCCAGCCCTCCCCGCATCATAATCCTTTCTCTAAATCACAATATACGCAACTAGTAACCAGGTCAATGAGCCTGGATCATTACCCATTTCGTAATCGTTTTCTGCTACTCTCCTCATTTTGGGCGGCGTGGTGGTCCCCGATTCCATTTCTTGCCTTTTCGGCGCTTTCGTGTCCGATATCAAGTGGTCAAAGCTCTTCCTTGTACCTGTTTAAACAGAAGCAAAATCTGTGAGAATCAATGAAAACGAAACCAACAAACCTCTGCGCGCGCATTTCCCCGTTTTGTCTCCTACCTGAACAAAGATTACGGCCACATGATTGTGGCTGAAAAACACACACCAAGCACACTGGAAAGAAGATCGGCACAGATTTCCTTTCTTTCACTGCGGCGCATGCAGGGTTTTTAAAGACCCACCCCCATAATGCAAAACTGTCACTTGTGGGAATTGCTAGGGCATGTCTGCACGTCTGCTTTCTTCACTGAGGGCCCACCTTGAGACCTTTGCTCCCTTTCTCCAACCTTCACAGCTAGAATCATAGCATCATAGAGTTGGAAGAGACCACAAGGGCCGTCCAGTCTAACCCCTGCCATGCAGGAACTCTTAGTCAAGGGAGTTCCTGCATGGCAGTAAGAGTTGGGTGATACTTCCCACTCACCTAGTAGTTTTTTAGTGTTGGCTTGAGAAGGCTGCCCCATATCCAGACTCATAGACTTCCGTGTGCGTGGACTGATCTGGCCCACCGTTGGGTAGTTGGCAGCCAGGTGTCTGTCAGAGCTTTTGGGAGAAGACCACGGCTGGTTTTCCCTTAGTGTCCTGGAAGAAATGAGAAGCCAATCTAAGTTTAAAAAACAAACAAACATGTGCAACCAAGAGCACATCAAGGCAGGCAAGCACCATTCATTCTCTTTCCTTCAAATGTGGACTGTTTTTGACACTCTCTCAGGGTGTTCTCTGCCATACACCATGACCTTCTCTTTATCATAGCCTTCTTCCCAGATTACAAAAGGTTAAATGTGAGGGGCCTGGTTGGAATCTACTCCCACTTTCCCCTCTGCTTCTGGATTGCACCCCTGTAGCTTCATCATCCAGCAACATACAACCACTTTCTTCTGAGTTCCTTGTCCTCAACAGTCCATCAAAACAATAGCAACTAGATGCAGGATCTAAGGTCCAAAACACACTGCAGAAATAATCCAGTCTGCAATCGCTTTAAATGCCCTAGTTCAACGCTAGGGAACTATAGTATTTGTGAGACATTTAGCCTTGTCTGTCAGAGACCTCTGGTGCCACAATGAGCTACAGTTCCCAGAATCTCCTAGCATTGAGCCAAGGCACTTAAAGCAGCCTCGAACTGCATTATTTCTGCAGGGCGCTTTGGACCCAAGTTAAAAAGAACCACCCTGTGAGAATAAGGCCCTATACAGACAGCCAAAATAAAGCTGCTTCGAGCCACTTTGGAGGTATGGTGTTTCAATGATGCATGTGTCCTAAGAGTCTGGAAGCTGCACCAAAGCTGGACTCCAGTCCTTAGGACTGGAGTGTGGCTTTGGTGTGGCTTCTGGACTCTTAGGACGCATGTATCATTTAAATAGCATACTTGCAAAGTGACTCGAAGCAGCTTTATTTTGGCTGTCTGTATCAGGCCCATGTTATGTAAAACTGGCCACCTCCTCTAGCAAAATGTTAAAAGAGACACTGACCTACAGCTGGTGTCACTGTGGTGTATGGGGTATGTCTCCATGGGGACATTCTCCATCGAAATATCGGTCAGCAGGAGAGACTTCCGATGCTTGAGGCTGCATCGACTTCGGACCTCCTCGGACACTGTTAGTAAAGCTGAACGGACAAAAAGGTGCAAACGGGTGCATAACGTGAATGCATCACAACAGAAATCTGCCAAGCAAGACTGCATTTATTTATGTTACAGTGAAGGCCCAGAGACTAGATGCTAAGCTACTTAGTTGCTGCCTTTAACAAAATAAATGATTTCAGTCCTGAAGGCCTCAAAGAGAGACCAGAACTGCAAAGCTGGGATGAAACAAGTTGAGAAGGGTCTGAAAGTTGGACTTCGTTGCCTTGCATGACATCTGGCTCTCTCCCCTGGAGCAAAACCAATAGTGCAACATAAGCACAAGGCAGTCAAATGTGCTTACTTTGCATAACTGCTAATGACTGCAAAGTTCAGCAGAGGAGCTGGCTCATGCGGCAGCAACCTTGCTGCTGCTAAATAGAATAAGGCCTTGTGCAGAGACTTCAGTGCCATCAATATGGGATAGAAAACTGGCCAGCAAGCTCCCGCTCACTCCAGTTAGGCATAACTTGGAGCTATTACTATAACAGTACCTAGGTTAGTTATCTTTTCAGTGCTGCGGAGGAGGTGGAAAATGTGCAATCTCCCTATGAGGTCCAAATGAGGATAACTAAAAACATGATCAAACCAATAACATCCAAATAACGATCCCTTTATCGGGCCAACCAAAATGCCCAATTACATCTTGCAAGCTTTCGAAGTTGCACTGGCTTCTTCTTCATCAGGCAAACCGGAGAAAGAAATGGAAGATGTTAGTCCTAGGCCTGCATTTTCTGTTTCTGGTCTTAATTCAGATGGTAGGGAGGGCTATCTGCAAGCTGGCACTTTTCCCCCGGATGTGTTTTTGGATTTCAAGATACCGCATTTTAGCCATTACAGGGGAATCCTATGCAAAGAGCCAGCGCGCTGGGACCTTGCCGTCTGAGGCTTCTGCCTCCAACAAAAGTAAAGCATTCTTTTCTAATATTGGCACTGACTGGCATGCTTTGCACACCACTTAATGTTTTCCTGATGCAAAACATGGAGACTTCTTGAGAAATTCAATGTCCTCTACCTACATAGGAGCCTGTGACTTTACAAAGGAAGGAAATGTGCTGGATTCCAAGGAAACATCTCCTTTGAATTGCAAATGGACATTACATTTCCTTGACCACATGGCCGAAAGGAGGATTTTGCTTGGCCCAATAAAGGTATCATTGGCCTGAGACAGACAGGCCAAAATAAAGCTGCTTCGAGTTACTTTGGAGGTATGCTGTTTAAATGATACATGCATCGTAAGAATCCAGAAGCCGCACCAAAGCCACGCTCCGGTCCTAAGGACTGGAGTCTTCGGATGCATGCATCATTGAAACACCATACCTCTAAAGAGACTCAAAGCAGCTTTATTTTGGCCTGTCTGTATAGGGCCATTGTTGGATGAATTTGCTACCCCTAAATGTTTTTTAAACGCATGACAGTGATCAAGACTTTAGAAGCAACTGGCCTCAGCTCCAATGGGAAAGAAATGAAGATGCAGTGACAGATGCAGGACAGCATCCTTTCCTTCCCTTAAGAGACCAGAGCAGCCACATCTTCAACATCTCAGTTGCCTTCCCCTGTCCCAAGCAGCAATAGCTTGGGTAGAGTATAGTCCCCTGTGTCTGGTCCAAAAAAGTATTGTGTGTGTGTCGCTAACAGGACTGAATGCAAGGAATTCAATTACTGTATATATTTGACTATAAGTTGACCTCATGTATAAGTTGAAGGCAGGTTTTGGGGGCAAAATTATGGATTTTGATATGTCCCTTGGATAAGTCGAGAGCAAAACCTAGGGACTTGCAACAACGGATCTAAATGACGAAGCAAAGGGAAACAATGCAGAAACAAAAATACAAAAGTATGGCAAGCATAACTGTTTTCGAATGGAGGAGAGATGAGGGGGAGGCCAGTGCTTCCAGAACAGTGTGACTCTTGCCTTTCACCAGGGGATGGTTCCCTTTTTAATAAGAGCTAATGTATAATATTTTATTGACCAGTGGATAAGTCGACTTAGGTTTTTGTATGTCACTAACAATGAACTCTGTAGCTGCTTTGAGTCCTTGTCTTCCCATAACTTAGCACTGGCATCACTACATCACACCGGCGCTCTCCTTTCACAGCCCGCATTTTGTTACACAACAGAGAGGTTCAAAGCCGATATACCAAGAAGCCTGGATTGGATACAAGCCAAAGAGATTTGGGTTTTTTTACCTGCAAGGTAAGCCACACTCTGGGTATTCACCTCAAACTTGTCACAGTTCCTGTGTTTGTTAACCAGAGCGAGGAGCGTGTGCAGAATCCGTATGGTCCTTGCTGCAATGGTTGCAGAGGGATGCCGGTAGCCTGAAGAAATAAGTATCGCAATGAAGCAGACCGTTATACAAAAGGAAACGAAGATCGCACTTTGAAAAGGATTTACAGATTGCAAGGACATGAAATACATTGCAAAGCCTTTCGTGAGAACGGGGACAGCACTGTAAGCAGGGACTGAACTGTTTACAGAGCTATAAGCTGATAAAAGGGGCCTCTATAAACTGGAAGGAAGAATCCGACTGTCAAAATGCAGCCAACATGTTTTCTTGATCTTCATTTTGCTGATAAATCACATGTTAGGAATGGGCAAGGCCATCTCAAGCTACAAAATGGGAGATTACTACTTTTGAATGCTGCACAACATAAACTATCCCTGCAACTAAAAAAGCAACAGGATCAGGATCCCTGCTGTGCTAGCTCTTCACTTGCAAAGACAGTGGGGCGTTCAAGAATATGGTCCTTCACCTCCACCTTCTAGTGCTCTCAGCAACGGATGAAGAGAAGCAAACTGACAATCACTGGAGAGTTTCATGATAATGAAGAATTATTTCTTTATCCTAGATATTAGGCACAGTCATATATATAACTAACTGAAACCATCTCCTCCCCGCACAAAAATGACCCAAACCGTTATGAGTGCCAAGCATCCTTTCAGCCCATCTATTCCATGCCCAACACACTCCCCTGCTCCGATTCCCTTTTTTAATTTCCTCCTTGATCTGTCTCTCCTCCGCTTCTTCTCTCCGTAAGACCATCACAGCAGGGTTGTTGTTGTTTGGCTCCCTTGCTCTTTCCCTTACACTTACATGTCATAGGAAGAAAAGGAATAGTTTTATCTTGAATCCCTTGGCTGTAGAGCTCCTGTATTCTTCATGTGTGTGCCTTCAAGTCATTTCCGACTCTATGGCGAACCTATCATGCAGATATCTTGGCAAGGTTTGTGCAATGGAGGTTTGCCATTGCCTTCCCTGAGGCTGAGAGCATGTAACCAGCCCAAGATCACCCAGTGGGTTTCATGGTCAAACTGGGAATCAAACCTTAGTCTCCAGAGGTCCAGACCAACACTCAAACCACTATGCCATGCTTCATGGCAGCGAAGCGTACAGGATGTGGAATACGTTTGAGGCATCTTCAACATTTTGTTCATTCTAGATTAATACATGGACTGAACACTGTTATCCTGCTGAATGGGCACTTTCCTGAAATCTGTGGTGCCGTCTTTGGCTCAAAAATGCATGCAGAATATGAATTTTAGGGGAAAGCGCATTCATCTGAAATGTGAATTTTCATGCTTTCAGAAAAACCCATGCAGACTGGTGAAAGAATGAGATACAATAGACATGATTATGAACAGACATGCAAAAACAACAGGGATTGGAAATCGGCCAATCTCTCAATTGCTTTATGCATTCACTATTACAGAAGAAAAGAACAGATGTACACATTTCAGATTAGAAATCAAAAGATCAAGCTTGTTTTCTGATGCTCCAGAGACAAGGAGCAATGGATTCAAACTACAGGAAAAGAGATTCCGCCTCAACATTAGGAAGAACCTCCTGACAGTAAGAGCTGTTCGATAGTGAAAGACGCGGCCAGAAAAATTTCCAACCTGCAACCATTAGCGAGAACGCTCAAACACAAACATAGATAGTTTGGGTCTCTAGTGAATATAACTAATCCGATGCTAGTTCGATGGAATATGTTAGGTATGAGTTTTCGAAACGATTTTCTGAAAGCCTGGCCCATAACATTACCCTCCGCCACGAACCTGATGGAGAAACCTAGGCCTGTTACAGACTGCCAAAATAAAGCTGCTTCGGGTCTCTTTGGAAGTATGCTGTTTAAATGATGCATGGGTCCTAAGCGTCCGGAGGTCGCGCCAAAGCCACACTCCATTCCTAAGCACTGGAGGGCAGCTTTGGTGCAGCTTCTGGATTCTTAGGATGCTCGCGCCAAAGCCACACTCCATTCCTAAGCACTGGAGGGCAGCTTTGGTGCAGCTTCCGGATTCTTAGGGTGCATGCATCATTTAAACAGCATACCTCCAAAGAGACCCGAAGCAGCTTTATTTTGGCAGTCTGTAACAGGCCATAGAGTGAGCTTCCACAGAAACTGAGCATGTCTATCATTTGTGGGGCACCCTCTCCATCCAAATAACTGGAATTGAGAACAAGAAAATGAGCCTTCTTGGTTGCCTTCCTACCTTTGAGCAGATGCCCCACAAGTGCAAAGTTGAAGTTAGAGTTGAAATTGAGTCCCACAAAGTGGTCCATCTGCTTGCAGTGCCACTCCAGAGGCCTTCTGATCTCCATGAACACTTCTTCGGGGCTCTGTAGAGAAGCCAGAGTAGAGACACTGGGAATTCAGCTAGGGGAGGATTCATATGTATTACACTAGATGATACACTTCAGTAATGAATAAGATGCCAGAAACAGATGCTGGCAAAACATCAGGAATAAACTCTTCTAGAACATGGCCCGAAAAGCCCACAAAAAAATATGGAGGCAGCCACGAAAGCCTTCGACTTCACAATATAGCCAGCTGTTACCCAAGTGAAACATGTTCGACGATCCAGAAAAGATGGTTCCATTTAATCGGGCAGATTACCTTTAGATTTTAAAAAAGGGTTGATGGACTGCAGGTGGCCAGTGCCATACTAAAAGAAGCATCTCTTTTCTGACCGAGAGATAAGGATGCCACGCGGATACACAGGTTTTCTGGGGAGATAATTTTAACTCATCTCGTTTCATTTATGTGTCACGTTTCTTCCAAGGAATGTGGGAAAACCTATGTAACGTTAGCCCCATTTTTTTAAAATGTTCACAACAACCTTGTGAACCGTCTCAAGGTTACCCAGTGTATTTCATGGCTGGATCAGATTCTGAACCTGAACTTCCATAATACGTGTCTGCCGTTCTAACCGCTTCGTCGCACAACCTATTTGCTGGGACTGTCTTGGAGTAAAAATTGCAAAGCAGAGGTCAGGCAACATGTAGTGTCTCCTTCCTGCAATTTTTGAGAGGGGAGGAGAAGGTGGATAGCAGCAGTGGGCTTCTCAGATACTCTCAGAAACTCAGGCTTTCTGGTTGATGGGATGCTTGGTGCTACTCCCAATACTATGGCCCCATACAGACAGGCCAAAATAAAGCTGGTTCAGGTCACTTTGGAGGTATGCTGTTTGAATGATGCATGGATCCTAAGAGTCTGGAAGCCATGCGAAAGCCATGCTCCAGTCCTAAGATCTGGAGTGTGACTTTGGTGCGGCTTCATGACTCTTAGGTTGAACAGCATACCTCCAAAGTGACCCGAAGCAGCTTTATTTTGGCCTGTCTGTACAGGCCCTATAGTAGCTAAGAAGGTCACTCGACCTTTCTTTCTCATCCAGTCATAAGACCAAAACAAAGCTGAACCTGGAAATCTAAAAGGATATTGAGGAAATGGCTTTACAGGGTGTGCTTCCTAGGACAAGTTTCCCTGGCCTTCAATGTTTTACTTTATCGGCAGCCCCGCTTTCACTGGGGCTCATCTAGGCTCACAACATTGTTTTTATAGCCCCTTATGATAACCTTTACAGAAGCGGAAGGAATTTTACTTCCTGTATTTCACGAAGCTTTGGTACTAAATACTCAACCTTTCGCACAAGAGAACGCCGCTCAGTTCTTTAAATCAGTTTCGCCCCCGACAAAGGAGACTGAGACTGCCTGGCAAAAGCCTTTTCACGCTTGTTCTGTTTTGATAAATGATAACAAAATAAACGAAGGCTATGTTTTCCAGGTTACTTACTTTGTCGTTGAAGACCCGAAGGTTGTCCAGCGTATGGAGATTTTGTTCAAGGAGCGCGGTGCCTGCCGAATACAGACTGACTTCGTCCAGCTGCAAGACGGCCATGGCCACCCAGAAAAGGGCCTTGTGCATTGGCGAGTCCTGGGTTAGAATTGGGGGCGAGGGAAGCAGTATAAATGTTAAGTGCAAAAAACCATTCAGCTATGAAAGACAAAAAAAACAGATGCGCGTTGAGATAAAAAGGTTTGTTCGGTTATGGTGGGAAGAGACAGGCAAGAGAACTAATAGCACACCTGCAGATCTACCGCAATGTCTTAGCATCCCCAACCAGTTCCTAAAACATGGCTAACTCGAAGCATGCTGATGAGAAGCATGTGGCACACGTTTTAAGTGCAGGATGCCACAGAGCGCTCAGAGGAAACCTTCCTTCCTACCAAACTGGGAACTCACTCGTCGTACACATTCTCATACGCTGCAAACCAATGCTGCGGATATGTGGACACCCAGATACCGTTGAACACCAACTCCCACCGATAGTCAAACATAATGGGAGCTGGAGCTTAACAACATTCAGAAGATGTATGACTTTGCCACACTTGTTCTGTGCCTTTTTGATTATGAGAGAGGTGTGTGCCTCCAATTTTAATCCAGGAAGAAAAGAGTATAGCGACTGCCAAGATGTGTGGGAAATACGAAGCTAGTCTGGCAAGGAAAAGGAAACAGTGCGGAAAAATGAGGGTGTTGCTGGAATAAATCCAAGGTGAGTGTACAAAACATACACTGGATGCGCTGAAATGACTAAGCAGGAAATGAAGCAGAGAAATGGAGAAGGTGGGGCGAACGTATCCCATTTGACCCTTGTGTCTAAAGCAATTCGTACTCAATTACATGTACCAGATACGTAAGGAGTAGAAGCCTAAATTCCCCCTTTGGTCGAAAAGAGAGGAAGACAGGAAGCAAATACGAATCGGAGTTACAGTGTCCCTTCATTTGGATGATTCAAATGAAATACAGCTGGCCCCCTGCGTCCATGGATTCTGCTGGGAAATGTTTTAAAAGTAAATGAATTTCAAAAAACAAACCTGGATTTGACCATTTTACTCTGCCATTACAAATAATAGGACTTGAATATCCAAGGATTTTGGTATCCACGGTATGTGTGTGTCTGTGTCCAGGAACCAAATCCCAGCAGATAGCAAGGGCCCGCTGTACTCCATCATGCACACCTTGAAGTCATCTTCTCTTTACACACGTGGCACTACAGAATAAGTTGGAAACCACGGCAATTTACCTTATTGAGGAGCGGCTGCAGCTTGGTTAGTGCTATCACTGTGGCTTCTATTAGAACTTGGCTATTGTAGTTGTCGGGGCCTTTCAAGCAGCTCTCGAGACCCTGTAGTTGACAAAGAGAAAAAAGAGTATTCGGCTTGGGAGAGGAAAAAGCACGGCCCCTTTCCCCGCTCTGAACGCTTCAGAAGATCCTTTACACAGGCTTTTGATATCAGTAAGAGGCCTGCCCCTCTTCTGCTTCAGTCGGTCTTGAACACTTTGGTTAAAACAAGCTCTCTCAGTATTCATTTGGACATCAAAACCCTTCGCTTGAGATCTAGTAAGTACGCTGGTGGAGTGCAAGTCTCTGCCAGCATGCTTTTGCCCTTCGCTGGGGGCATAGGCTTGTTCTTGCTGCTCTTGCGCATCTAGAGAAAATGTGAGGGCAGCCTGAATGTGTCTGCATGCACCTCTGAAGGCAGTCGGTAGCCAAGAAGGCAAAGCTGGGCCTAGGAACACTCCAGCTGCGGTTGCACAGCTGGAGTGCGCGGTGTTGTGCAATGTGGTACAGGATACCTCTTTCCACAATGTCAAAACTAAATACACAGGATTAACCAGGGATTTTGCCTGCTGGGATCCTAACCCTATTTCCCACTTAACCATTTTTTAAAACCTTCCTCATATATTCATACCAACCATACCCTTGTTCACACCTCCCTTCATCCCTCTCCTGTTCCACTTCTCCCTCATCTTGCCTTCCGACTCACTCTTCTGTCATCTTCATATTGCTCTCACTTATCCCCTTTTCCTTCCTTTCACCATTCTGCAAATCATCCTCTTCCTCACGCCTTCTCACTTACTCTAACCTTCAAATCACATATCTAAACATTATTACTCTTACATCAATATGGATGTGTCGCATACACTCAGCCTTTTAACTCCCTTCTCCTGCCGAGTGAAACCTCTTTCTTCTCCTCTTCCCCTTCTTCTGGTGTGTGTGTGTGTTTCACAATTCTACCTATTTGTATAAAAATCCAAGTCCCACAACAACAACACATGTCTGTTTCACTCCGCTGGCCTGCCAAGTCCGTTCTGAATATCTCACATGCTCTAAATCTGCTAGTAGCAAAAGTTGCTCGCATTATACTCTGGGAACTGAAAAGCAACAAAGCACGCCTCCAAACTGAAAAAAGAAAGGTCAGAAGACCAAATACATACATAATTAAGTCTATCAGAGGATATAAACTATGATTTATATTAGCCATAAATGATTAACACTAAAAGTGCTATGTGTGCAACCGATATTATTGGCATGGAAGTGTGCAATGACTGCGCTGTGAGTTGTTATGCAATGTGTCATCTGCCTAGCATCCTGGTAAACTATGACATATATGTCTGTCTAAGTTTGCTCAACATTTACATAGCAGCAGGTTCACTGAGGGCCTACACAGTGTATTCTTTTAAGGATTCCAACGTGTGGCACAACAACAACAACAAGTCTGTTTTACTCAATTGATGGAAATTATTCCCATGCAAAGTCTGCATGTGATTAGTGTGAGTTGTTATGCAATGTGTTAGCTGTCCAGCATCCTAGTGAACTATGACATATAGTTCCCTCTAAGTTTCCTCATCGTTCACCCTGCGCTACGCTCACTGACCATCTACATACTGTATTCCTTTCAGGTTCCAACATGTGGCAGCTTCATATCTGTACACTTGTTGGGATTTATCTTAGGAGGGCGATTTCCAGGACCCCCTTCTATCAGACATCTGGAGGAGAAGGCTTGTTGGTGACTGCAACCACCACCTTTATCTCCTTCAAATGCAGGCCATTCCAAGCTTTGGACTATGGAGGGCTATAAAGGGTCACCGATAAAAAAAGCATGGCAGCGTTTGCCCGGCCATGCCACATGGTGGTGGCATAGCCAGTTGCTTGCAGGAAACATAACATGAGGTGCAAGAAGAGAAGCATCCTTACACTTTGGGGAAAGTCCCAGATTTGGCTATGGTTCACCAGTATGTCTGCTCAATTTGCGTTCTGGGTGTTTACGGCAGTAGCCCTAGGTCTCACTGTGGTGTAAGGGTCACCACAGATAACTCTACTGAAAGACTGTTTATCAGCCTGCCTCCCTCAAATGTCACTTGTAGGTAGTTACTGCATCATAGAGTCATAGGCCTGTTACAGACTGCCAAAATAAAGCTGCTTGGGGTCTCTTCGGAGGTATGCTATTTAAATGATGCATGCACCCTAAGAATCCGGAAGCTGCACCAAAGCTGCACTCCAGTGCTTAGGAATGGAGTGTGGCTTTGGTGCGACCTCCGGACTCTTAGGACCCATGCATCTTTTAAACAGCATACCTCCAAAGAGACCCCAAGCAGCTTTATCTTGGCAGTCTGTAACAGGCCATAGAGTCATAGTTAAAAGGGTCATCATTATATCACCAAAAAAACCTCTGCCATGAAGGCCACAGTAGAGGGAGAGATGGGATGCAGGGACGTTTTCCATTCCATAAGTTCTGCTAGAAGACCAGTTTACTCCTCTTTTTCTTGTTCTCCATTTCAGTTGGTCATTATAGTAATGGCTACTTAAATTAACCGGATCTTGAGCTAGGCTTTCCCTGACTTTCTTCCCTTTTGTTTTAAAGCATGTTAATCCTGTGATAATGACCGACCCCGCTTCCTATTTGTCATATGTAAGCTGCTCCGGGAGTCTTTCCTTTTTGCAAGTTTGCAAGCATGCTGTAAAGTCTAACAAACCGAAACTTACAATCGTCCCCTGGCATGCGAAGAGGACCTGAAACCGAGAGCTTTCTATACATAGCGCTTGGCACGCAGACAGGACTGAGAAATGGAAAATGTGCGGCCGCTTGCCTTCGTCATTAATAAAAATCCAGCAGGGCAGAACTTCCTCAACTGCATTCAGAGCCATGTGAAAGCAAAAGCGGCCAACAAACTGAAGAACACCAAAAATAGGTACACACCTTGCTAAGAATCCGGATGATTTGCTTTATCTGTCCGTGAGACACTCGCTTACTGATACACCCAAAGACGACAAGTGCTCTTGGTTGGAGGGACGGATTATACTGGAATGCAAACCTGTATGATGGGGGGGGGGGGAGAGTCATTTATTAAAGAGGTATTTACGAGAAGGAACCCATCAAAGAAATGTGGTTGTGATGACAGTAAATGGGATCGAGGAGCAGCGACTGTGACAAAGACATGCCATCTGACATAACCTACTTTTGAGCTAGTTCCGTCCACTGGTCGAGCCACTTGCAGGTTGGAATATCTCTCATGCACGCCTACGGAAAAACCAAACGTAATGTTGTTTGAGCACTTCATGTCAATGTAAGGGCGTTTAAGCAATTTAAGGTGTTCCCTACTTGATTCTAGATACCTAGAGAACAACATTGGCCTGTTACAGACTGCCAAAATAAAGCTTCTTCGGGTCTCTTTGGAGGTATGCTGTTTAAATGATGCACGCATGCTAAGAATCCGGAAGCTGCACCAAAGCTGCCCTCCAGTGCTTAGAAATGGAGCGTGGCTTTGGCGCGACCTCTGGACTCTTAGGACCCATGCATCATTTAAATAGCATACCTCCAAAGAGACCCGAAGCAGCTTTATTCTGGCAGTCTGTAACAGGCCTGTGTTTAGCATTTTCTTGTTCCACTAACCGATAATGACAGCCACCCACCTATGAATAAATTGTACTCTGATTATAGTTGCATGTTGAACTGAGATGCTGAGTTGTAAAATAATGTACAGTCCTCCATCCCCCTCCATGCGCCTCATGCACGGCTGATCTTCACCTATAACAGACTGGAATGGCTGAGCTCTGACTTGAAACAGTGGCCTCTGCCAAGAGCTTTGTTTTGAAGGCTTCGCCATGTCAAATCCACACGCAAAACTCACTAGAAGTAATAAACCCAGGGATCAGAGAACAAGCTGGGCTTGAGCCTCTCTTCCCAACGTATTGCTTTGGAATTTTACAGGTAAAAAAACGAAACAGGGAAATCGAAGGCTTTCACGGCCGGCATCCATAGGTTTTTTGTGGGTTTTTGGGGCAATGTGGTCATGTTCTAGAAGAGTTTGTTTCTGATGTTTTTTGCCAGCACCTGTGGCTGGCATCTTCAGATAAAACAGGGAAACATGAATAAGGATGTTCCTTTGCTGAAGTGGCACAACCCGCATTATCACCTGTGTATAATCGAGGCAAATAGTTACCACTCACTGCTAGCAAAGTCATGATACTTTCATTTTTAATGCTCTGTCATAGTAACATCACCCACTAGAACTAAAACGTCCTCAAATACAAACCAATGTGCTCTTATTTTTCAGCACCATGGATTAAAATCTGCTGTTGAGGTTGAGCAAAGCAACTCCCTTTTTTTGGGCCGAGTAAGCTACCAATTCAAATTCCACACCTCTAGGCTTCACCTGAGTTCACGCCTCCATAGGACCCCGGCCCATCGTACCTCCATAATCTCAAGCAAGGCCTCTGTGACCGTTTCCAGGGATGTCAGCGCAAACGTTTCCCTCTCGTAGGAGCCAGGAGAGAAGGAGCGGTCTCGGTAACTGGACCGGAAGGCGATGACAGCGGCCGACTTCACTTTGCTTATCCCAAACAACAAGTAGAACTTGGGCAGGGAGAACTCGGTTAAGCTGAGTCTTAAGACCTGTTTGGTCTCCTCTGTGAAAGGAAATGCAGACAAACTGAGTGTCATGCCAAGATTTTACATAGAAACACAAATGTGCACATACCCAGGAACCAAAACATTCTGTGACTTGGACTAAAGTGAGGTTAGCTCATGGAAATGTCCTTTCCCCGATCTTACATCTAAGGATTCATTCTGGCATGCCTCTCCTCTTTCTTTTTACCTGGTCCTGAATCAAGGTCCACTAAGTCTCCCAGGCATGCAACACATTTCTTCATCATTTCCATTCCTCACTTCCCCAAATCCCAGCATATTTAGTCTGCAAAATTCCCCAAAGGTTGGAGATGGGGTTCCTTGTATCCACTCCAGGTCGAAAGGCTTCCTTCATCCGAATTTCAGCCCTGACTTTCCTGGCTCTCTTTTAGCATCGGATAGCACTGTCTCCTCTGCTCCTGCTGTTCTTATAGAGCAAAAGGAACACAAATAAAGACAAATGCCTTCCGACTGGTTCTTAGGCTGCTTTGGGGACAAAGACTGGCCTCTTCTTTCTAGCCTCTATGATGCAGATGTAAGCAAGAATTTATGCCAATTCTGTGCGCTGGCACAAAACATCAGAGGCTGCAATGCCCCAGGCATCAGTAATGGCAGGGATTAACATCCTTTAAGAAATAACCTGGTCAGACCTGTCTGCAGCTAGACCCACCCCATTTCAGAGCAGGGTTTCTTCTGAGGCTGAAATCCATCTAAACTCTAATGCTGTCATACCATCTAACATCCTAATATCATCATATTTTTCCTTTTTCTGTATGGTTTCCATGCCTTTGCCTGATGAAGAACCCAGTGGAGATTCAAAAGCTTGCAATGTGGATTTTGTGCATCTCGCTTGGCCCCCATAAAGGCATCGCTGTTTTGCGGATTTGGGATCTTATTGTCTATCTATCCCAAACAACCGTAATGTAGTGAAACTGAATTTTCACTCGAGGGGACAAAGGTTTAAATTTCTAATTTGCTTTAAGTGTCATTATTATGGTTATTTTCTGTTGCTTTGGCAAGGATAGGAAGGTGAGCACTTTTGCGCACCAAGGACCAGTGGTGACTACTTTTGAAAATGTGCCTTGGGAACAGAAAAAAGGAACTTCCATGTCGCTTCCTCGTTTCTGCGGCTTAAGACGAGTGAAGATTTGTTACCATTTGTGACATGCCAAGACAAAAATGTTGCTGCGCATAGACGCTTGCTGTCAGTGTGCATACCAATGATTTCCTAAGCAGAGGCGCAGCTTCACAGCATGCTGCTTTATCTAGTCGCATCCAAGGGAGCGCATGTGCAACAAACCAGACCCAACGGATGCAGTCAGTCATTGATTTGCATTATTTGAACTCCCTGTGGCAGACTGGGCTTTCAGTCAGAGAAAGACAGGTTTAACGCCACATGCGCAATTTTACAACCGTCTTAGCCTTCCCAGATCTCTGTGAGATATGTTGGAGTTTTAAAAAAGGAAAAGGGATTAAAGCATCTGACGGAACAAACGTCATGCTATGGATCAGCTTTATGCCTCAAGCGTCTCTCCCAGATATATCATACTGGTTAAAATTAAGCAGTTTTGAAGGGCTACGTAGCCAAAAAGAAATCTGCTGGCTATTAAAAAGGTGGATGCACTTGCTCTCTACCTCAGGACCTGAAAAGGATAAAGCATCCAACTCAATTCTACACCACAACAGGCTGGTCCTGTAAACCCAGATTTACCCTACGCACATTATAATACCGGCGCATTTGTTCTAAGACTACAGTTGGCTCGCTGCATTTGCGGCTTTGACTTTTGTGGGTTTGATTATGTGCGGTTTTGACTCATACGTTCTCTCTAGGAATCTCTTTTAAGTCCTCCGTCACAATTCTGCCGGAAGTTGACCACAGAGTTGCGCTGGAGGACTTAGAAGTTCCTAGAGAGAACACTTCTCTAAGCATTTGTAGGTCCTCCAGCATGATCCTGGCAAATGTTGACCATAGAGTGTGAAGTCAAAGGCTTTCATGGCCGGCATCCATAGCTTTTTGTGGGGTTTTTGGGCTATGCGGCCATGTTCTAGGAGAGTTTGTTCCTGACGTTTCGCCACCATCGGTGGCTGGCATCTTCAGAGAATCTGAAGTATCTGCGTTGACCATAGAGAATCTATGTTGACCATAGACTTGCACTGGAGGACCTAGAGAGATGTTTCCTTAGGTAAATAGAATAGTGGTTTTTTATTTGGGGTTCTTCTACATTTCTCTAACCCTGGTGAACATGGAGGGAACACTGTATTTCCATGTTTCTTTGGTTTGGGGAAGTTTGGAAGATGGCAGAGGAGCACTTCCTTGCCCCATAAATGGAAATGTCTTCTTTAACCTCTAGTGAATTACGGAAGATAGCGTCCTCTAGAAAACCCTTGCTTTCTGCGTTTTCCTGGGAAGGCTTTTCTCCCAAAGGTGGGGCAGGAATTTCTCAAATCTCTTTATTTTAAACACTTAAAGGCCTGTTCCAGACTGCCAAAATAAAGCTGCTTGGGGTCTCTTTGGAGGTATGCTGTTTAAATGATGCATGCACCCTAAGAATCCGGAAGCTGCACCAAAGCTGCACTCCGGTGCTTAGGAATGGAGTGTGGCTTTGGCGCAACCTCCGGACTCTTAGGACCCATGCATCATTTAAATAGCATACCTCCAAAGAGACCCCAAGCAGCTTTATTTTGGCAGTCTGTAACAGGCCAAAGTAAGTATTCTTTGCCCCTGGGGAAGTTGGAATGGCTGCCCTTGCTGCCCTTACATCAGCAGGCAAAGCTTTTAGAAAAGTAAAGTGCTTGCAGAAGGGCACTTGCCTTGTTTTAACTGTACTATTTTTTAACTGCATCCCCCCCCCATTTTTTTTTTAGATGTATGCTTTAAATTGTTTTAATATTGGGTTTTTGTGGGTCTATGTGGCCATGTTCTAGAAGAGTACATTCCTGACCTTCCGCCGGCGTCTGTGGCTGGCATCTCCAGAAAATGTTTTAATATTGTTAATAGTAATAGTAGCGCAGGGGGTTCTTTTCAACATGCCTTTGCATCCTCTGGGCCAATATAGCCCCTAAACATTTATCTCTACAACACTTAGCCACAAAGACAGAAAGCCGCCTGACAATTTGGGGGGGGGGGAACCCCTCCAACATGATGGCACTGTTATCTGTGTCCCTAATTTATGGTAGGCAATAAACTGTACTCCAGCTTAGTATGCTATAAAAACCACTGGCAGGCGTGAATTGATTCTCTGGAGTCTGTGTCTTTAAATCCTGTACTAAAACCCCACTCTATAACTCAACCCAGGATTAAACAGCAGACTTGTGTACCGTGGCTTCGTAGAAACCGAAAAGGAGAAAAGAAAACGGGGAGCATCGCTGGCTGCAAGGAAAGACCTAAAGGTCAGAGCCTGGCCAGCAAATATGGAACACAGGAATAATTATAATAAGATAATTTGCTTATCTCAAGGGGATTTGCAGCACTGGACTATATATCAGGATCTGTGCAGCGTTATTGGGGCTGAATCCACTTCAGAAACGATACGGTTTGACACCACTTCAACTGGCATGGCTCAATATTAAGGAATTCTGCAGACTGTATTTTGTTCTGGCATCAGAGCACAGCAGGCAAAGACATTGGCCTGTTACAGACAGCCAAAATAAAGCTGCTTCAAGTCATAGTGGAGGTATGGTGTTTCAATGATGCATGCGTCCTAAGAGTCCAGAAGCCACACCAAAGCCACACTAGGGCTGGAGCGTGGCTTTGGTGCGACTTCTGGACTCTTAGGACACATGCATCATTGAAACACCATACCTCCACTGTGACTCGAAGCAGCTTTATTTTGGCTGTCTGGAACAGGCCTTTGTTGTTTAAGCAGGACTTCAACCTTAGCTGACCAGACCAGACTCTCCTTATCCACGGATTATTTTTTTATCCACGGATTCAAGCATTCACGGCTTGAAAATATTCAAAGAAAGTCCTCATTCCAAATAGCAAACCTTGATTTTTCCATTGTATATGAGGGACACCATTTTGCTCTGCTGTTATATTCAAGGGGACTTGAGCATCCACGGATTTTTATTATCCACGGGGGATCCTGGAACCAAACTCCAGTGGATGCCAAGGTCCCACTGTAATATCCGATTAGATGTGCCATTTCTTTTAGTATGCCATATATATTCTAAATGTTTCAACTTTAATGTCTTAAAAGCAGTGCTTAAATCGCATGTGTAAACGCTTTTTAAACTTTTGTACTCCGTGTTGTTTCAGATGTTCTGTTTTAAGTTGATATTGTAAGTCGCCTTTGAGTCCCACTTGGAAGAAAAGTGGGATATAAATCAAATAAAGCAAGCAAGCCAGCAAATCACACTGGTTGCAATGGGAACTTTATGGACCTAACTTAAACAGGATCCAACCCATTGTTTTGCAGACTGGGAAATTCATAGTCTGTGTGAGTGTCAGAGAAAAAGTACGTTGCGGTAGCCGTGATGATATCTATAGCCAAATAAAAGTAGCCAAAGGCCCAGACTTGACCGTTCAGCTAGATTTACACCTTACCTTGCCAACCATTTAAACTGTCCTGAGTCAGCGGCTAGGAAACAAGGCACAAGTGAAAAGCGTGATTAACTTTCATGTCAGTTAAAAACCATCTAACAAAGGACTTACCACTAAAGTGAAGCTGCGAACAAGTGCACAGAGAATGGATGATGTTGATGACCAGGCCATGGGTAGAAGCTCGAAGGGAAAGAGGACCAGTGGCCACCAAGAGAGTGACCACATGGAAGAGGTAGGGGAGATGTGCCGCCACATCGAGGGAATTGTTAAAGGAGAGCATCAGCATGTAACGGGCAAGAATGGCAATGTCATCCCACATCAGGTGCTGCTCTAATGTAGGGGTTGGAGACAGACAGGTCTTGTCGATGATTTTGCACATCCTTCCAATGACCTGAAAGGAATCAACCAAGCTGTTTTAGTGAAAAGCCTGCTACCTTTTCTGGGACGACAAAAGCAGCAACCGCAACAATTTTTCTTGAGGAGCAGAGGCATCTCAGTATCACTGGAGTGAATGCCCCTAAATTCAATGGCGTGAGTGGGCCTTTCTTTGTTGCATGCGCCTAAGTTTTAGCCTCGACTTACATATCAAAATTGTAATTTTGGCTCCAAAACCTGCCCTCGACTTATACATGAGGCTGACTTATAGTCAAGTATATATGTTATAGCTTTCCCATTCTTCGCATGCCTGTGAACACATTCCCAAGACCATGTTCTCACTCATTTAGGCCTGTTACAGACTGCCAAAATAAAGCTGCTTCGGGTCTCTTTGGAGATATGTTATTTAAATGATGCATGCATCCTAAGAGTCCAGAAGCTGCACCAAAGCTGCCCTCCAGTGCTTAGGAATGGAGTGTGGCTTTGGCGCGACCTCCGGACTCTTAGGACCCATGCATCATTTAAATAGCATATCTCCAAAGAGACCCCAAGCAGCTTTATTTTGGCAGTCTGTAACAGGCCTTAGAATCCTTCCTCAAAGAGCATTTCTTCCGCAAAGTCTTTCAGCTTAACCTGTCATACTTTTCATCCCCAACTTTCATCGACCATATGGCACAACCCCTGCAAATGTACAGTTTTCACCCTGGGGAACCCTAGAAATGCGGCAAGCGTGCCTCTGCGGCGGACTTGATACTGAAATTACGTACATATGTACGCATTCTTGATGCTGATCTTTAAGCAAAGCAAAGCTTCGATAGCAGGAATAGTGTTTTTAAATCATGCTCGTGAACTTTCCAGAAGCACATGGGTGGCTGCTGTTGGAAAGAACAGGCTGAGCTCTGGTAGGATCCCAACAGGGATCATCTTGTTCTTATTTCCTTCCATGGCAAACTGAAAAACACGCTGCCAGTGATGTTGCGATAGCTCTGTAGGAGTCAGCCAGCATTGTACTTGCTGTTCTAGCTGGGTAGGAAGACCGGGAAAGATCACAGAGCTGCCTTTCCTTAGGTTTCGCTTTTAAATTTGTAGCCGGCGTCTGAAGATTATAAGCCGCCTTGGATCCCATTTTAGGAGAAAATGTGCACTCACTCAATCAAGGGAGGATAAAAGTCAAGGGAAGATGAGTTCACCTTTATCATACTATCGGTATTCAGATGTAGACAAGACACCGTCAAAACATTTAATTCAGTTTAAAACGAACCACTTACTTTGCTGGAAACTAGTTTCACGTTCCCAGAAGCCAGAGCTACAGCCGTGTCAGCCATAACCTCTGCTTTGATGGATCCTAATCCCCCTGTGGCACTGGTTTTGATAAAGCTGTCCAGCACCACATCAAGCAGATCAGTTATCTGTTAGAAAAGATAAGAAACCAATCATCAGTGATAATAATTGAGAGTTCCTGCATGGCAGGTGGTTGGACTGGATGGCCCTTGTGGTCTCTTCCAACTCTATGGCCTGTTACAGACTGCCAAAATAAAGCTGCTTGGGGTCTCTTTGGAGGTATGCTATTTAAATGATGCCTGGGTCCTAAGAGTCCGGAGGTTGCGCCAAAGCCACACTCCATTCCTAAGCACCGGAGTGCAGCTTTTGGTGCAGCTTCCGGATTCTTAGGGTGCATGCATCATTTAAATAGCATACCTCCAAAGAGACCCCAAGCAGCTTTAATTTGGCAGTCTGTAACAGGCCTATGATTCTATGATTCATATACACAAGGATTTCAGTTGAATCTCACAGGGGACTCTCCATAAGCCACCAACAGCAACAAGGGATCTGGCAGCTTTGGAGCCCCCCAATGGGAATGCTTAAAATGTATTCATTACATTATGACAATCGATGGATTTTCAGGATAAAATTCCTTTGAGTGGTCCAAAAATCAAACATGTAAAAAGCGATATCGACCAAAATAATCACGGATAGAATTCTACGCAGAGAAAAAGCTAGGTCTCCCACAGGCAATGAGGAAGAATAATGCCTCCTTGCTATTAAATAACATGCTCACCTACTCTTTTATCAGAGTGAATGGATTTCCAATACAGAAATGTAATTCAACACATTATGTCAAACTGTGGTTCTCCGTGCGCCGTTGTTCAGTGCCAAGGATCGGGCCAAGAACTGAACAACACAAATTTGCCTTTGTTTGGATCACGAAGTAGTTTGCCTGGCATTTACATTACTCATATAGCCTTTCCAGCACCACTGAAGTTCTTTCTACTCTTTTAGACGTTTAATATTAGTTTTGCTCCATCTTGGCACTTTTAGGAAGCTTTCTCTTGGTCCCACCACCTTTACAGGTATGTTTGGTGAGGATCTGGGAGAAAGCCTTCTCAGTGGATGCTCCCAGGATCTGTTTGGTGAGGATCTGGGAGAAAGCCTTCTCAGTGGATGCTCCCAGGATCTGTTTGGTGAGGATCTGGGAGAAAGCCTTCTCAGTGGATGCTCCCAGGATCTGTTTGGTGAGGATCTGGGAGAAAGCCTTCTCAGTGGATGCTCCCAGGATCTGTTTGGTGAGGATCTGGGAGAAAGCCTTCTCAGTGGATGCTCCCAGGATCTGTTTGGTGAGGATCTGGGAGAAAGCCTTCTCAGTGGATGCTCCCAGGATCTGTTTGGTGAGGATCTGAGAGAAAGCCATCTCAGTGGCTGCTCCTAGGATATGTTTGGTGAGGATCTGGGAGAAAGCCTTCTCAGTGGCTGCTCCTAGGATATGTTTGGTGAGGATCTGGGAGAAAGCCTTCTCAGTGGCTGCACCCAAGATCTGGAACTCCCTTAACACCACCAAACCCTGAACAGATTTCCCAAGATGATAAGTACTTTGCACTCAAGACGAATACAGAATACTATACCCATGACAGCAGAATTGCTTTCTTGCCTTAGTTGTCAGCTGAGAAACATTATTCCTTTCACAAACATTAACAGATCTGAAGCACTGAAAAGGCAGTACCTGTCCCAAGCTCCCCCATATTTTGGCTTGGATGGAAGGGTACATCTGCTTCTCATTTATTGTCATGGTGATAAGCTTGTCCAGAATCGCGGTGACTCGCTGGCGTTTGGCATCATCGTTGTGTTTGCAGAAGCGGACTAGGTTTGATAACCAAGGAGTCATGTATTCCAAACAGAGGTGTTTCAGTTCAATGCCTGAAATGAAAACAGAAACGGTGGCGTAAGAGCTGTCAGGAAGAGAAGTAAGTAAGGTTGTCGGAGAAGCGGTTATCAACCTTAAACAAAGCCTAGGTATTTGCGGAAAAGCAAAAGGAAGGGGACCGACAAGAAAGAACCAAGTCCAGGATCCAAATGAGAATGGAATGTAGTTCTGGATGCCAAGGATGGTTTGGATTGTTTTTTCTTGGACTGCTTTTAAAACAGAAGGGCTTTCCACTGCAAGGGACAGTGCGGAACAAAAAAAGAAGCCGACAGACTCTTTGAACGAACTTAAAACAGGTCTTTGGAGCCAGATCAAAAAGAAGGATGCCTTCAAACACAAAGGCACGCAAACAAACACACGGATAAGGCTCTTTGGTACGTCAGAGCGCACTCCTGCCTCTGTCGTCTGTGAACAGCATCCGTACAACAATGTCAGGAAGAGAGAAGTCTTTATGGCTGCTCCGCAGCTGTGGAGCCAGGAACAAATGGATCCTGGTCACCTCCTCTCCCACTAGACTTCAATGTGTGAACCCCATAGAATTAGTTCTAATTCTTTTACATGTTTATTATTATTATTATAAAGAAGAATAAGTTCTTTTGCACCAATTCAAGTCAGATTGGATCCCGACCCTGTGGCCCTCTGCTCACTTTCAACAACATTTTAATATATAGACTTTTGGTGATCGGCCAATTTTTTTGCAGAAGGGTCTTTTAACAGCGGTCAGTGCGTGGTACTTTTACTCTCACAGTTACGTTTCAAATGCTCTTGTTTTAAATTAGTTTTTCTTTAAATAGCAGGTTTTTACATTGCTTCGTCGTTTTTTAAAGCATAAACATTACAAAATGTAGGCCTATGACTCTTAACATATTCACTTTCCCCCCCTTCTCCTGTATGATTTTAGCACCTTTGCCTGGAGCACCAAAAGCTTTCATGGTGCGTTTTGTGCATTTCTGGATGGCCCAATAAACGTATCCCTGTTTTGTGGATTTTGGATGTTATTCTATTTGTTTGTATGGCCAACGTGGCTATCCCTGGATTATGTCTTCTGGATTTGAGGATGCCACATTTTAGCCGCAACTGGGGAATCCTAAAGAAGAGGGAGCCAAGGGACTGGGACTTAGCTCTTTGAGGTTTCACCTCCAACAAAACTGTTTTTAAAATCAGGACTGCATTTGGCAGGTTTGAGGCCTGTTACAGACAGGCCAAAATAAAGCTGCTTCGAGTCACTTTGGAGGTATGGTATTTCAATGATGCATGCATGGAAGCTGCAAGAGTCCAAAGCCACGCGCCAGTTCTAAGGACTGGAGTGCAGCTTTGGTGTGGCTTTTGGACTCTTAGGACGCATGCATCATTGAAATACCATATCTCCAAAGTGACTCGGAGCAGCTTTATTTTGGCCTGTCTGTAACAGGCCTTAGCTATACAGCATAGAAAGGTCTTTCTAAATGCAACAGTACAGAGGTGACTTGAGATTTCAATGTTCTCTGCCTAAGAAAACCAAATAACTGAATATATTAACCCTGCTATGCTGGCATTCATTCCTAAGACTCCACTGTGTTTTTCCTATGTAGACGGTTGGTAATCTTAATCCTAAATATAAAAAGAAACGGTGCCCTTTGAGAAAGCGTTGCTATCAAAAAAAGAAAGAACTATCTCTTTCCCGTATGAAGAGTTGCACAGCCCTTGTGTGAGAGCTAGGTTTCCTTTCCACATGTGTACCACTTGCCATAGCTGTTAATGTATTCTATTACTGAGTGTTAAGGATTTCTCTGCAAACAGATTATAAAAGAAAGCTTATTCCACATAACCATCCAGGTGCGGACAGCACTCACACAAGAATGTGCATTATACACGACTCCCTTCTATATGTATATATATATGTCACAGCTGCTAATATATTTTATTGTTTTGAGGGCTGCTTTGCAAAGAGCTTTTGAAAGAAACCAAGGCCTGTTACAGACTGCCAAAATAAAGCTGCTTCGGGTCTCTTTGGAGGTATGTTGTTTAAATGTTGCATGCATCATAAGAATCTGGAAGCTGCACCAAAGCTGCACTCCAGTGCTTAGGAATGGAGTGTGGCTTTGGCGCGAGCATCCTAAGAATCCAGAAGCTGCACCAAAGCTGCACTCCAGCGCTTAGGAATGGAGTGTGGCTTTGGCGCGACCTCCGGACTCTTAGGACCCATGCATCATTTAAATAGCTTACCTCCAAAGAGACCCGAAGCAGCTTTATTTTGGCAGTCTGTAACAGGCCCAAGTGTATATGCCCATCAAAGAAGGCAAATCCTCATTAGAAAAAGAGGTGGTGTGGTTCTATTTTTCACTGAAGCAAAGACCCTGAAAACAGGCTTTCACGACCGGCATCCATAGTTTTTTGTGGGTTTTCCAGGCCACATGGCCATGTTCTAGAAGAGTTTATTCTTGACGTTTCGCCAGCATCTGTGGCTGGCATCTTCAGAGAATGCTGGCATGGAAGTGAGTGGGGTATACATAGTGTGCGACTTCCATGCCAGCATTCTCTGAAGATGCCAGCCACAGATGCAGGTGAAACGTAGGAATAAACTCTTCTAGAACATGGCCACAGAGCCCGAAAAACCCACAAAAATCCAACCTGAAAACAATCCGAAGAGGGGAGGGACGGGCTGGGACTTACATGTGGTCACTTGCGCATAAGCATGGATAGTATTCCATGGTTCTAGGGAGATCTGTTTTGGCAGGGAAACCGGACGGTCAACGCTGTATCCTTTAGACTTCACACACAAATTGTGACAAATAAGCATTTCATTCTGGCAAGTTAAGATCAGTTCCCTCGGATTCTGGAACTTGCGTCCCAGAAGTGTAGCATTCTCTTTGGCACTCACAAATCACAGTCTGCATCATGACACTGCCAGACACCAGAACGCTCCACTGTGCCTTGCTGACTAGCAACCAGATATGGCTGCTATGTTTGCTAAAAGCACCAATGAAGATTGTGCTGCTAATGAAGGCATTCTCCGCAGGAGGAGAAACAACAACAACAGCAACAACAATAAAGCAGTTGCTGGTGTTGCCCACAGAGTTACCAGACCCGACACATCTGTTGTCAGAGAAAAAGCAGAAAGAAAATCCCTATCTCTACTTACTCGATTTGCTAAATCCAGAAATGCACTCTTCCAAAAACTCTAAGGTGAGATGAGGCTCGTTGGCTGCCAGAGTCTTACTGATAGAGACAATGAAAAGGGTGTTGTTGGCAGGGATACACAGACCCGACGTTTCCAGTAACTGGCCTTCAATCTTTAGGTTAAAGGTACAGGTTAAGGCACATAGAAGATTGTAGGCCGCGGACCTGCATTAAAGAATAAGGAATGCATTTTTAAAAACAGGTCCACAAAGGTTGCGCATAAAAAAAGAACAATTTCTTAACAACGAAGGCGAAGTGGCTGGCTTTAATTTTATCTTTCAACCTAAGCTGACTCACAAAACTCACATCACTCCCACGTTTAACCTCCCTCCACAGGTAATCTGGATGTTCCCAAAGAACATCCGTCATATGAAATCTTCTAAATCCTATTTCCCTAGTCATACGTATATGAACGCATGTCAAGTTGGCATTAAATCAGGATATATGAAAATATTTATTCTAAAGGGGAAAAGCATACTTGGCTTATTGGATGACATAGACATGTGCTACCTCTGGCATGATTGTTTTAAAAGGCAACTGCTTCCATGAGTAAGAGGGAGAGAGATAGAATGAACAATGCCTCTTCTAGGAAAGGGCTAACCACTCATAGTTTGGTCAAGTCCATATATGTTTTGGACTGAATGCTTAATCAGAACCAGATTTGAAAAGTCCATGAAAAAAACCCTCCAAGTTGAATACTATAATCTACGATGGCCTAACAACCGCTAGGTGTTTTGGAGTGGAAATATGCTTCCTAAACACCTCGTACGAAAAGATGCTTCGGTGCCCTCAACAGCATTTGCTTCCATGTTATGGTGCAACTGAGAGAACCAGAGGGAAACTGGATTTCAGCATTGGTCAAGGAAGGCAAAGATTTCTGAACATAAGGGAAAATCTTTGGCTATCTGCTATCCTTGCTAAAATGTACAAGCATACACTTGTTAAAATGAAACCAGTATACATTCGTCCTTCCACATTTGAGGCTTTGACTCTTGCGGATTTGGTTATACATGGATTTTATTAATAGGTCCTTGCTAGGAATCTCTAGGTCCTCCAGCACAACTCTGTGGTCAACTTTAACCAAAAGTGGCACTGAAGGACCCAGAGATTCCTAGAGAGGACCCTCCGCTAGGCATCTGCAGCTCCTCCAGCGCAATTCTATGGTCAATACCTAGCAGATGTTGACCACAGAGTTGCCCTGGAGGACCTAGACATTTCTAGAGAGGACACTTCACTAGGCATTTGCAGCTCCTCCAGCGCAATTCTGTGGTCAATGTCTGGTAGATGTTCCACTGGAGGACCTAGAGATTCCTAGAGAGGTGGTCTTTCAGTGTGTTTTTGTTATGTGCGGTTTTCTCACATTCATGGGGGTCCTGTGCCCCCAACCCCAGCGAATGTGGAGGGACGAGTGTATTTCAAATCAGGACAAATGGTTAGTTATAATCTAAAACAGTGATTTCCAAACTTCCAGTGAAGTCCTCCAGATGTTTTGGACTTCAAAATCCCGGAGGTCTTAGCCAGCTTCACCAGCAGTCAGGAATTCTGGGAGCAGAAGTCCAAAACATCTGGAGGACCAAAGTTTGCGAAACATTACTCTAAAAGAAATAAATAGGCAGGTGCAAGACTAAGCTGAAATTTGAAGTTTCATACCGTAGGCTTGGGTCAGAGCTCCCCAGGTTGAGCAGCGCGATATTTAGGAGGGTTCCAGGCACGTCCTTTGGGCGGATTTTCGTATGCTGCGGTATGGAGTCAGGCTGTGACAGCTCCCACCGCGTCCGTATGTGGATGATGGACTGAACAATGGCTTCACACTCCTGGTGCATGAAGGTGAGAGGCGTGCCTTGGTTGGCGATGGTTAAGGTGAACTGGTTTTCGTCGACAAGGCAGATCTCTTCTATCTCAGAGGCGTAGTAAATGTCGTTCAGGAACACCGTCTGTCCCAGCACTCTTGTGCGCTCTGCGGAAGTCACTTGAACAGCTGTAGAACCAACCTGTAGGAAAGCGTTTAGTTTATATGCGTGGATGGGAAGAATCAAGGCACCCAAACATTGCAGTTCTCTGAAAGGGATTAAGGATTAAATTTCTCAAAAGGAAGCTTTATTTATCCCTTACATAGGTGTTTCCTCCAAAGCCAAGCCACTTCTATGGATGAAGCTACATTTATGAAGCTACAATCTTCTTAACCTTCTTGTGAATTCTTTGGGAGTCAAAGAATTCACAGTGGGAGATTATTGGTGTCTTTAGATGAAGGGATTTGTTTCCTCCCTGAACAACTTCCCCGAAAAGGTCGATCATTTTGGAAGACATTCATAGAATCATAGAATCGTAGAGTTGGAAGAGACCACTAGGGCCATCCAGTCCAACCCCATTCTGCCATGCAGGAAATCCAAATCAAAGCTGCATGGTCAAACATCTTACCATTAATGCAATACTGTTACTTATGGAGACTTCCAAAAGCAGAAATGGATATTTTATGCCTGAATCTTTTTAGAGAGTCATAGTGTGTGAGAGAGAAACAGAGCTGTCTGTGACCACATTCGGCTTCTGGTCTAGACATGGACCACTTTGTGTAGGGCATATACAAGATTATTAAGAGGGACATACTTTAATTGAGACTTTGGTGTCCTTATGGGCCAGCTTGAGTGCGTTGTGGAAAACCTTCAGGTCTTCTTCCAAAGCCAAGGTGGCCGCTGGAAGCTTCTGCTGCTCGTGCTCGATGTGCTCCGCCAGTTTCCCGGGCGAGTCGATGAAGATGAGCCGCTTGCTGCCTTTGAGGCCCGTCAGGAGCCTCTCGTGGTACTTGGTGTACTCTCTCACCCACGAGTTGCAGTTGTAGATGAACACAGCGGAGACGTTTTCGTACGCAAACCCTGGGAAAACGACAAACCACTTGGACAAGAAGTCTGTCTTGAAACGATTGCTGGGGCCGGCATGAGTGAGGTCCACCACAATCTCGTATGGCTTTGCGTAGTATGGCTTCAACGTCAGCAGGACATGGTATATCAGCAGATCCCCATTGATCTGTCCGGTCTTGAACCTGGAAGGGAAAAATAAGATACTGTGGTGAGTTGGGCCTCTGCCACTAGACAGATGGGTTTCGGAGTCCTTGTCGGCATCATGGCCAAAGCTTAACAGCTGTCCAGTGATTGAAAGAATAAGTTTATATTATGGCCTGGGAAAATGAATCCTCCTCTTTTGTTAACCTGCCTGCATAGTTCTCAATGCTTTAAAAGAAAATGGGTCAGGCATGCATACTTTGATTTTATTTTTGATGGTTCTGCATTATATAACCCTCTTCGTTCAGCCTTGCAAAAGAGCAGTGTTTCCCAAACTTTGGTGTTCCAGGTGTTTTGGACTTCGACTCCAAGAATCCCTATCCAGTTTGGCAAACAATCAGGTATTCTGGGAGCTGACATACAAAACATCTGGAGGAACAAAGTTTGGAAACCACTGCCCTAGAAGGGGCCCTAATATATAGCCAGCAATGGGGAATTTGTTTTTCAACCGGGAGACAGTCTGGTTTAATCTGGGGGTCCCAGTTCTACCAGTAGCTGTGATGGGATGCTGGGTCCCATCATCAAAAGGAGAGGGATGCTTCTCAGATGTGTTTGTTTATGGGATTTATATCTCCCCAAATGGGATTCAAGGCAGCTCTACAGTATCTACAGTGTACCCTCTATATAGTATCTTTTACCACCAATAAAACCTCTAGCTGCAACAATTCCAGCAATAAGAAATGACAGACGAATTGGAACTGAAGACTGTCTAAACGCTTGCTGACCAGATAACTCCTTAGGGGGAAAACACCTTATTACTGTAATGTGTATTAGTGTTTTGCACTGAAAGAGCTCCTGGGGAGGCCTGGGACTCCACCTAGTTCTGCTACAGAACAAATACCGAAGGCAATTCGATGCCAGAAACGCCTGGGTCGGATCAGCATCATGTTCAGCATAAAAACAAGAAGGCTGTCATCGCTATCAGAAATCGGCAGAGAAATGAGCTTTGCTACAATGCTGCTGTTAAAAACAGTAGGGATTAGTATACGGCAATGGCCTTGCCTGTCATGATAGAGCAGATTTATTTTTCTACCTGTTGTCCCCCAGATATATCGATTTACTAGATCAGTCCGGAAAGAGCATTTTGGAAAGCTGTCTTTCCACACATTTAAGGCTGACTGTGACTGTATGGGAGACAAGAAGGATGGATGAAAACCATGATGTCTGCTAGGGTCACGATACCAATGTCTTTCTTTCAGTTAGTCTCAATGGTGCTACAAGATCCCTTGGCATACATGATGTTTCTGCTGTATCCTACTGAGGAAGAAGAAACAAGGAATATGGTCCACCAGAGACAGAGAGGTCCTTGTCCTAGAGCATCTACAAATGAAACATGGCAAGCAAAACCGATGCGCTTAAACATTTGCATGTGTATCCTACACACAATCCACATTCTCCTCCAAGAACAAGGAGCATTGTGCTGTGCGCCTTCAAGCCTTTTGTGACTTATGGCCACCCTATCCTGGGGTTTTCTTGGCAAGATTTCTTCAGAGGAGGTTTGCTATTGCCTTCATCTTGGGGCTAAGAGAGAGTGACTTGCCCAGGGTCACCCAGTGGGTTTTGTGGCTGAGCTGGGAATCGAACCCTGACTTCCAGAGTCGTAGTCCAGCACTCAAACCATCGAGCATTACGACGGAAGAAACCATCATGCATCCATTACTTTAAACTGGATGAGCCACTTTCCAAAAAAGTTCCCAACTTCAATTTTTCCCCCTGCAGAAGCAAGCCAGCAACCCTTTCTCAGCAAGGATTCCTCCTCAAACCCCAATGTATTTGCCTTGCCCCAAACTTTCGGATGGCGCCCGCGCTTAAAACAACGGAAAGGAGGTCATTTGTTAGAGCGGCGCTGCCCTCATTAAGCCACCGCTGGCATTTCCATTACAAGCCCCGCCATTTGATGGGATTATAATTCAGACGTTGTAGTCGCTGGGAGCCGAAACGTGGCGTCCTGCCGCTTAATTGGATGTGTCCAAGAGCGTCCCAATGAATAGCAAGAGATGAAGGGAGAGCGGCAGAGACATTTAGATGCTTCCAGGATATCAAACAAGCTCATTTAAAGCTTAATTAAAAGCTTTGCTGTTTGTTCCAGAAGGGAAGGAAAAAAGCTTTTCGGGAAGAATAGTCTCAAGAGGCTTAACACGATAGCTGTACATGATGCAAAGCGCATTAACCAAGTCTACTTCCGTCGGGAAGCCTAGCAGGTAAACCCACATGCTGGAGCGACGGACGGTCCCCTGCTTTATTTGTTCGGCCGCCCTAGATACAAAAATGGTTAGAGTTCATTGCGTAGACCAGTCTCTTAGTGGTATTACAATATACAGTTGGCCCTCCACATTCGCAGCACTAACTTTTGCAGTTTTGATGCATATGTTCTCTCTAGGAATCACTAGGTCCTCCAGCGCAACTCTGCCAGAAGCTGACCACAGAGTTGTGCTGGAGAACCTATACGTTCCTAAAGAAAACACTTCTCTAGGCATTTGTAGGCCCTCCAGCATGATTCTATCATTTAAAACAAAAACACCAAAGGGATCCCCAACATGGTGTTAACTTGGAAATAAAATAAGCAACGGCCAAGGAAGGTGGGCTTAAAGCAAACACAGGTATGGCACAAAAAGGAGGTTCTTCACTCAGCGGCAGAGATATTTTTATGAGTCCTTGCCATCCGAAAGGGCTAATTTGCACAAAATGGTGGTTTCCCCCACCACCACCACCTTCTTCTAAGACGTCACAGTACAGTTGCACCAGAGAGGAAATGTGTCATCCCTGTGGTTTAGTTCTCTAAATGGAGAACTAAACATAATGTTGCAGAAGCACATTCACGTTTAATGCACAAAAACCTCTCCGGCTCCTAGAGTTTTGCCACTGTGGCCACAGCAAAATATCGCATCAAGCTAGCATACTGGAGAGTTGCAAAGCCAATCTGTCTGCTGACCGGGTAAGTCTATATTTCCCTCTTACTGGGGCTTGCTGTCGACTTTTCTTTGGAACTTGTTCATAGCTGCAGCTTCCATACGAATGAAGCAGATGTATCTTCTACAGGTTGTTGTTGTGGCTTGCCTTCAAATCATTGTGGCAACCCGAGTGTGGGGTTTTCTTGGCAAGAATTGTTCACAGTGGGTTTGCTTTTTCATCGGAGGCTGGGAGAGTGGGCCTTGCCCAAGGTCAGCCAGTGGGTTTCCACGGCTGAGCTGGGATTCGAACCCTGGTCTCCAGAGTTGTAGTTCAACACTCAAACCACTACACCAAGGTGGCTCTCCCAACTGGTATCCTACGGGGTTTGGTTCCAGGACCCCGTGAATACCAAAATCCATAGACATTCAAGTCTCATTGTAGACAACGGCACTGTAAAATGGTGTCCCTTATACAAAATTGCAAAACCAAGGTTCGCTTCTTTCAATTTATATATTTTGGGGATATTTCCAAGCCTTGGATAGTTGAATCTGTGGATAAAGAATCCGTGGATACGGAGGGCTGGCTGTATAAAACAGCAAAATCAAAGTTTGCTTTTTGGAATGTATGTATTTTGGGGATATTTTCAAGCCTTGGATAGTTGAATCCTTGGCTAAAGCATCTGTGGATATGGAGGGCTAGCTGTAGTTTATATTAAGTACAGGAAACTTACAGGTGAGTGGATAGCAGCGTCAGTTTCTTCTTTATGGTAAATACTTTCTGTATCAGAAAGAAGAGGAAATGCTTGGAAGGCAGAAAGATACCAAGGCAGCCATCGGTGGTTGGGGCAATTCCAACATGCTGTTTGCCAGCAAAACATCCCTATAGCCTGAGTAGTAAGCGAAGGTGGAGAAAGAGCCCTTAATGGGTCAGTTCCTCTGCTTTTGTCTGTTTTCAACCTCCACCAACAAGCCCCACAATGAACAGTGGGCCCTTTGTGCCGGCTGTGTAAGCGTACAAGACAGCACTGTAGCGGTCACTGCGCAGCGGCTATACTGGGCATCTGCGGACGCTTTCTGGGCAACGCTAATGACACCGCGAAGGGCAGGCTAAAAATAACGCCAGTCCTTTGCAGGGTAGGAGGGAGGAAAGCCCCTGCTTCCAAACACTATGGGAAACGTGGCTGGGGGGAAACCAGTCCAGGATTGGGAAGGTAAAACCCAGGTCAGAAAAAACAGGGCAGCAAAGGGGCACAAATTTATTCAGGAATCTTATACCGGACTCCCTCCTTTGCAAGGTGGGTGTTAGTAATAGCAGTAGCAAGTACATTTCTATACCACTTATCAGTGAACTAACACTCCCTAAGCAGTTTGCAATGTGTAAGCTGGGCACTCATTATTATTATTATTATTATTATTATTATTATTATATTAAGATTTATTTGTAAAGTGCTGTAGGGTTACACTGTATATACAATCCATTAAAATAAAATAAAGACCTGTCTGGTTCTCATTTGAAATGCCCACAGATCCACAGGATGTTCACCGCCCCACCAAACCATGTATTTACCTCTTGCTCCTCCTGGTTTGTGCTGTCAAATACTCACGCAAAAAGTAGTAGCAACCCGTATGGATCCAAACCCTGGGATCAATAGGATGCCCTCTCGCTCACCAAATCCAAGAAAGATGCCATGTTAGAACCACATGTAATAGCTCACTTTTAAGTGCCATTATACACACAGATTGCTTTGGGCTCCTCATTCATGATCAGCGAAACAACTACAGTACTGTATTTTGTCCTGCTTGGAAAGCATGAGAAACCTGAAGGACACCACAGATATAAGCAAAGGTGCAAAAGGGACTCAAAGTAATCTGGGTGCAGAATAGGGTAGGTATTTTGGTTATGGCACTATGAGCTGCCTGCAGGACACTGTTGGCTTCTAGACAATCTTTTGCAGACACTATTTAGGATTCAGCACAGACGGGAAAACAACCATGACCTTTATCCATTCCAGTTTGAATACAAGACACAACAAAGAGTCCAAAAGAAACTGTATTTTTCTAAGGTAAGAGAAGATGCAGCATGAATTATGAGTGGTTGGCTTCAATCTCTGTTCAGTTTACAAGCTGAAACTATTTTACCTCAAGTTAAGTTAAATTTGAATCATTTTTAACTGCTTTACCGGGCAGATCAATATTGTGTTTTTAATTATGGTATTTAACTGCCTACAAAAATGCCACTACAAAAATCAAACATGCAAGTCATTATATATGGTACCTTCAGGTGCTTTTGCTAGTGCAAAGTCAATTCAACTGTACCACTTTACTCTTCTTCCAGGTGAAAGGCGTCCACTAAACATGAAACCGATGGCCAAGACTCGAGTATATTTGGGTCTCCTGCATGGGATCATCCTACCATTCTGCTTACAAGTAGGAGTGACTGCTACTGAGGATGCGTTCACGACAAGTCCCTCTGTTCTCACTACCCAAACCCCAACGGACCCAAGTACTACAGTAGTTTCACAGGAGATTCCTACTACACTGGCCTCCCAGGAGACAACTGCATATACAACGCAGACAACCACCCTTGAATCTACATCCCCAGTCCAGACAACCACACCGCTGTTATCCACCTCTCATTCCTCATCCCCAGAGATACCAACATCTCCACCATTAGACTCAACTGTTTCGCCAGATGTGCTAACATCTCCTTCCTCCGCCGCTGGGACCGATCGAGAATCGGTGACTCTTGGCGACAACCAGGCTGGAGCTGAACTCTGCGCGGAAAATAATAAGAGACTGATGCTGATAGGCCTCATAATCATTGGGCTACTTGTCTTCCTTTGCGTGTGCCTTCTCTTGGTCATTGTCATCCTGGCAAGCAAGCTTTCCTATATCAAGAGAGGCCAGACAAACAGGCGCCTCCCCAGGAGCAATGGAGATTTTCTGACCACCAACAGTTTGTGGCCCACTGGGTTAGAGACGCTGCAGAGGATGACCGCCGAGGCAACGGAAACAAGCCTCGCCGTCCAAGGCCCAGGGCCAGAGAGAATACCTGCAGGGCAAGGGAAAGTTGGAGAAGAAACTAGCAGGAGGCTGGCTAGTGAAATATCAATCCGACAAAAGCACAAGGAGATGCCGCCAAAGGAAACCTCAGCAAAACCTCAGAACAGCACCTTAACCAAGGTTGAGGTTTAAAGCATCATTCTGGTACCCAAACCCTGGTACCCAACGGCCGGATGCCACTGGTGGAGAGGCAGTGGTTTCAGAAATGTTGCACTACCGGAGATGTGACTGTCTCCCTCCTTTTTTGGCCTTGTCCTCCTCATCATCCAAAAATCTGCTCCTGAAAGATTCCCAGTCTTCCAGCACAGATTTTGCAGGCATACTGGTATATGTATGTATATCTCTGTGTAGTACCAATCATTCCTTCCCAGTTCTGTTAGAAGCAATTTTGTCAGCGGAGTGACAGCACTGGATGAGACTGCAGTATTTCCATGGTGAAGGTAATTTTTCAGGCGGCACAAGATGATGGGCCATATCAAAGAGAAAATGTTCGTGCACCTAAAGGAACGGAGATGATTTTGCTTTAAGGAAGAGCTGAACGTTAATGCATGCAAAGGAAAAAGCAAGCAAACATTGCCACAGAGTGGGAAAACAGATGTTCAGGCTGGCAGAGCATATACCGCCCCACATCACATGGAGAAGCGGGACTATAAATAAAGACTTTTGACAATTGTTTGCATGGTATGGACCACAGGGACAGACAAAAACTGCGGGGGCAGAATGGTTTGGTTATCAGTCACTAGAAAAGAGGTTTCTATGTGTGGGGGAATGCATTTTCATGGGTAACGGCAAAAATAACCCCCAGTAATGCATTTTAATTAGAAAGTATATTGTGAAATTCCCCCCCCCCCAAAAAAAAACAAATACATTTAAAATCTAATATTTTCCACATGCATAATAGTTGCGCCAATGAATTAACAGTAACTGAGAAGGAAATGTCTGCTGTGCAAATAATGATCTGAACCGTTAATAATGTCTAATGTGCCATAATTTCTTTCAAAACAGAAAAGGAAAGCTGTCCACCTGAGATTCTTTCAAATAAGTTACTTTCAAGAGCACTGAATGACTGCATGGTATCAATACCCAAAGGAACCCAAAGGGTGGTCAGCCATGGCTCCTTTTCATCCTGGAGAGAAGTGACCAGTGGGGTCCCACAGGGCTCTGTCCTGGGCCCAGGGCTATTCAACATCTTTATCAATGACCTGGATGACAGAATTGGGAGCATACTTATCAAATTTGCAGATGACACCAAATTAGGGGGAATAGCTAATACCCCAGAGGACAGGATCAAGATTCAAAATGACCTGAATAGGCTAGAAAGCTGGGCCAAAGCTAACAAAATGAAATTCAACACAGAGAAATGTAAGGTATTGCACTTAGGGCGGAAAAATAAAATGCACAGATATAGGATTATGGGGGACACCTGGCTGAATGAAACTACGTGTGAAAGGGATCTAGGAGTCCAAGCAGACCACAAGTTGAACATGAGTGAACAGTGTGATGCGGCAGCTAAAAAGGCCAATGCTATTTTAGGCTGCATCAATAGAAGTATAGTGTCTAGATCAAGAGAAGTAATAGTGCCACTGTATTCTGCTCTGGTCAGGCCCCACCTAGAATATTGTGTTCAGTTCTGGGCACCACAATTCAGAAAGGACATTGAGAAACTGGAGCGTGTCCAAAGGAGGGCGACAAAAATGGTGAAGGGTCTGGAAACCATGCCCTATGAGGAACGCCTGAGGGAGCTGGGGATGTTTAGCCTGGAGAAAAGAAGGTTAAGAGGTGATATGATAGCCCTGTTTAAATATTTGAAAGGATGTCATATTGAGGAGGGAGCAAGCTTGTTTTCTGCTGCTCCAGAGAACAGGACCCAGAACAATGGATGCAAGCTACAGGAAAAGAGATTCCACCTGAACATTAGGAGGAACTTCCTGACAGTAAGGGCTGTTCGGCAGTGGAATGCACTCCTTCCTCGGAGGGTGATAGAGTCTCCTTCCTTGGAGGTCTTTAAACAGAGGCTGGATGGCCATCTGTCAGGGATGCTTTGAATTGGATTTCCTGCATGGCAGAATGGGGTTGGACTGGATGGCCCTTGTGGTCTCTTCCAACTCTACGATTCTATGATTCTATGATTCTATGATTCTAATACGTGTGTCAATGCTGAAAACGAATTTTCACACACCAAAGGTGACCCACGCATCATACAATGCATACAATGTGTGGAAAGGCTACCTTGTAAAGGCGCAAAGTTTGAATAAGTTTATGAAGTTTTCATATTTCCCCCCCAAGAACATATGAATGTCGAAACCCGGATGCAAGGAGATGGCTTTCTAAAGGCTCATCTATTGGCTTGCTACTGTTCATAGCAGGCACGATACCTTTCATTTCTATAGTTCTTTTATACCTACAAAAATTGAGCTCTTCTCCCTTTGTTCTCACCTCGGTGAGATAGATAGATCACTTTGCACATTTGGCAGATAAAGAAGTGACATTAATAAAGAATGCCCTAAGCGTATCTGCAAGTTGCTCATGCCTTAAAGCAATGTAAGCTCATGTTTATGTGTCGTACAGCATAAAAATCCTGAAGGCACCAGATGCCATCTGATCTTGGGAAGCTAAGTTAGTACTTGGATGGAGGTCCACCAAAGAATACCAGGTGCCACAGGCCACATTTCAGAGGAAGGCAATGGCAAACCACCTCTGAGTACTCCTTGCCTAGAAAACCCTATGAAATGCATGGAGTTGCCTTATCCGACAAGGCGACTTGAAGGTAGACACACACACTCCATGTCATCCAAGCTTCTTAAAATATCCTAAAGGGGAGTGCATTTAAAAGCATGCTGGCCGACCTTGGCTCAGTTGCTCTCTGTCTCATTTCATATACTTCACAGGGTTGTTGAGAAGATAAAATTGGGGAGGAGGAGCTCTTCACATCACCTTGAGCTTCTTGGAAGAACTCCTAAAGCACAAAACAAGAAGTAGGGAATTGCATGCCATCCAGATGTGTTTGTGCCCTACAGCAAGGGATTATAGGGTTTATGTTACAAAACACCTAAGTGGCCTCAAGATGCTTCCCTCTGGTATCTAGGCTACATGAGGTACCTGGGCCATATTTAATCCCTACACCTGGCAATATTTTTCTATGCGTTAAGTGTCTTTGGCCTGCATCATACATTACCGCAGCAAAACGGAAGCATCTTCTTCCTCTCCGGGTCTTCCTTCCACTCCAATCTGGTCATCCCTTGACAGGGAAATTACACTGGATGAAACAGCAATCTGGTTCCTTCCCACATAAATGCTGCCTGTCTTCCCCACCATTGGGAGAATATACTTATCAAGCCCATGTATGATCTCAACCAGCCACACTGTCACACATGCAGGCAATGCAGAATTGTAAAAAGGAACAAAAGACAAACAACTGGGTTCTAGAGCAGGTCAAGCTGGAACTCTCCCTGGAAGCCAGGATGACTTACACTGAGGCTGTCACACTTTGGCCATATCATCGAATCACTGGAAAAGAGAACGATGCTAGGAAAGGTAGAGAGCAGTAGAAAGTGATGGAGACCACATGCCAGATCGACAATTAGGAGGTCACGGTTCTGAATTTAAGAGAACCTAAGAAGAATAGTAAAGGACAGGAGGTCTTGGAGATGTCTCATCCAGAGGGTCTCCATGAGTCAAGATGGACTGGATGGCAGTTGACAACAACAAACAGTAAAAGCAAGAGAAGAGTTCAGAGCATCACACAGCAGAGGACTTAGCGTTCCAGCATAACATCATGCTTCAAAATGAATGTATCTGTGTTGGGTGGGTGGGTTGGGACGAGACTTTACGACGCACACTGTTTGTATGGGGAGACGCGTTCCAGGTGACCCACGGAGTGTGCTTTCTGCTCTTCTAGCAGAATTTATGTGCTGAAGGAGACCCAGCCAAACCCATCTGCATCTTCCCGCCCCACGCCTAAGACACTCTGCAACGCACGAAGCGTTCTCCTGCTCCCTTCACACTCATTGAGTTTTCAACTTTTGAGGGGTTTTATTCTCCTCCTATGGTGCGGTCACTTCATTGCGTCAGGGAGGAAGAAGCAGCTGCTTTCCCCTGGATGAAAACTTTATTTGAAAGGGCAGGAACCTAATAGCTCCAGTTTAGTGACTCATCCCACACAAGCAGATTTGCAGGCTGCATTCTTTAACCCCCTCGGCCCCCAATGGGAAGGAAAAGGGGGTCTAGAGCAATGCACTCCCTACCATACACACTCCTTATGTACCACACGCACCTTGTGGTCATGGTCTTGCAATCTGGGTGAGGCTGTGTCAAGGGCAAAATCCTAAAGTTGGGTTGAGGTCCCCTGAATCTATCCCCTCTCTGTACTGTTCAGAAAGAAAGGAATGAGGACTTTGCTTTAGGACCAGAGAAAAGGCTTCTCATTTTGGGGACAAGAGGAAAGATATGCATGATGATACGATAGTAAAACTTCCTAATCTGGCGGGGATTTTCTTTTGTTCCATACACAGCCGAATGATTAATCTATCCCCTGAATGTACTCGGCATGGCATGATCCCCAGCAAGAGTGATTCTTCACCGCAAGGCTATTAAGCCAAATTGCTTTTGGCCAAGACTTCAGGCAGATGGTTCTGCGATAGGTGCATTTCCATTCTGCTCTGTTGTAAAGTACTTGTTACGTGAACTTCAACTGAGCACGGTTCCTTTACGTTGCCAAAGTGTTCAGCTCATGGCGGCCAGCCTGTCGGAGGGCAGAGTGTTTGAATACCTCTTTGCAAAGAGAGGTCGGAGTAAAGGTTGGCTGCTCTCTTCCCCTTCCATCATGGCTCAGGAGTCCTGGATGGGGACATCACCAAAGTTCAGTTCTTTGAATACATCTTTGTCTAGCTTCCATGTGATTCAGAAGGTTATTCTCCAAAAGGCAGCAGCCCATCCTTTCCTCCTCCTCTTAACTCCCCAACCAAGCACAAAAAAATGGGGTTTGACCAGGGAAACATCTAAAGGCCAATAACAAATTTGTCCAGATTACTGACATAATCTCGGGAGACTAATGAATGTTACACAGACGTGGCCCAGGGTTACGCATAGACACAAACACACACAAAGCCAGATGCACAGGAAATGCATAAACTTTCATCTAAGCTTATTTCCACAGTCCGCAAAAGCCAAACGTTTTCCCTAAAGGGTGGATGCAACGTCAGCTGCATTTTACTGAAGGCACATCCAAGACTTTGCAAGCACGCCTCTTGAAGCAAACCTAGTTTCATTCTGTTGACTGTCTGTATGCATTTCATTATATTGCAATCGTTTTAATTTGCAAGCCAACTTCAGCCCCAATCTTGGCGAAAAGGAGGGATATCATTAAAGACGACGATGATGATGATGATGGCAATGATATCTGGAGCATTCCAAGTCTAGAAGGCATGGGAGCAATTTCATATATTTTGGACCCCTTGGGTTTATAAACAGAAAGTAACCTGATAGTTAACTTCTAGACCACTTCCTATAGTTAAAAAAGGTATAATCTTTGGTGTCTGGGGGCATCTAGAGGTAATTTAAAAGAGAAAAGGAGTGGAAGGAAAGAGTAGAGGGTTGGCCAATGTTTGTCCAGCCTTGCTTTAAAGATTTCCTTGCCTTCCTGGCTGAGAAGGGATTCAAACCTTGGTCTCCAGAATTATAGTCCAACACTCATACAACTATACCACACTGGCTCCCTGTTGTCATTGTGGTTGTGTGCCTTCAAGTCATTCCTGACTTATGGTGACCCTAAGGCAACCCTATCACAGGGTCTTCTTGGCAGAATTTGTTCTGAGTGGGTTTGCCATTGCCTTCCTCTGAGGCTGAGAGCGTGTGACTTGCCCAAAGTCCCATTTGCCCAGCCCTGATTTAAAGACTTCCCTCACCTTCCTGGCCAAGCAGGGATTCGAACCCTGGCCTCCAGAGTCCTAGACCAACATCCAAACCACCATACCATATTGGCTCCTAGATTCCAAGATACTAGCTATTTTGGATAAGGGACAAAGCACCCTGGAAAACAACATTTCCCTAGATCTGAGGCACCAGGGACACTGTTGCTGCAGCGGTAAAGGAGCTTGTGAGGAAGGACGACAAATCAGTTGACATCCAGAGAAATGTGGTAGTGAGACGCAGCCAAATATTAGGAGCTAGACAAAGATGTATTCAAAGAACTGAACTTTGGTGATGTCCCCATCCAGGACTCCTGAGCCATGATGGAAGCGGAAGAGAGCAGCCAACCTTTACTCCAACCTCTCTTTGCAAAGAGGTATTCAAACGCTCTGCCCTCCGACAGGCTGGCCGCCATGAGCTGAACACTTTGGCAACGGTTCCTTTAGCCCCGAGCAAAAAGCTGCAAGGAGAGAAGCAGAGTCTTCTTGGAAGAAAAACAGCAGCTGAGCTCAAGGAGGAGGAAGAGCTCCGAGCTGCACAACACCCACTCGCAACCACAAAAGGAACACAGCGCTTCCGGCGTGGCGTTTCCTCAAACGCCAAGAGCCACTAGAGAAATGGCTCATAAGGAAAGACATCCAGGTAAGCATCCTCGGATGTAGATTTTCAAGCTGCTCCCGAGCAGCTGAAGCCATGGAGACAAAGCAAGCCCCTCACCTAACCGCTCAGCTCTTTTCGAGACTAATGAGCTGCCAAAGGCTTAATGAACCCAAGTATACATTTTCCAACTGATGCAGCAAACAAACTGGACTCTCCCTGTGTTGAACACTGGCGGATGCTGGCCTCAGTTGGCCCCGGAAAAAGAACTGCGAGGGTGGCACAATGTGATGCTTTCTTCCTTGCCACCCCGACCATGCTGGGACAGAGAGAGTCACATCACTGAAACATAGCATTGGAAGATACCCCAAGGGCCATCCAGTCTAACCCCCCCCCCGCCATGCGGGAACTCTCAATCAAAGCATCCCTGACAGATGACCATCCAGCCTCTGCTTGAAAACCTCCAAAGAAGGAGACTCCACCATTCTCCACTTACCATCAGGAAGGTCTTCCTAATGTTGAGGTGGAATCTCTTTTCCTGTAGGTTGCATCCACTGCTCTGTGTCCTGGTCTCTGGAGCAGCAGAAAACAATCTTGCTCCATCCTCAACATGACATCCCTTCAAATATTGAAAGAGGGCTATCACATCACCTCTTAACCTTCTCTTCTCCAGGCTAAACATACCCACCTTCCTAAGTCTCTCCTCATAAGGCATTGGTTTCCAGACCCTTCACCATTTTGGTTGCTCAACATCCTTTTTGAATTGTGGTGCCCAGAACTGGATGCAACATCAGACCTATTGTCAGATAAGCAGAAGGCTGGGAGTGGGAGCAAAGGAGGACCGAGGGTTGCCAACTTACTAGCTTTTTCCACCGCTACCTCCAGCAGCTACTTTGCCCTAGCAATGTTGAAGGGAAGGGGTGGGAAGATTGGAAGAGACATCATCCAAGCGAAGACTGTGCAGACGTAATCCTTGCCCATAGCTGAATAAGAGGAAAGGCTGAAGAAGGTGGGTATCTCAGACTGGTCCTAAACATTTTAGTCACAGTGAAGAGATCATCCACACAGTACTCCTTTGATGGTTTATGGTAGCATAGAAATGACCCCGGGAACTTAAAATTTAGGTCAGCAGATTATTATTTCTACCAAGTCGGTAAGTCTGACTATGGTCCCAAAATGAACCTACTATCCAAAGACCATTTCTAGCTATATCCAAAAATACCAGAAGTTTGGTCACCAGGGAATGAGTTGGCCAGAGCTCATCCATCAACACATTGTGGAACAGTTGCGATCCGCATCAGCAGAGGGACTTTCCATATCCAGTGAAACCACTTGATTTCATGGTGAGATAAAGAGAAAGATGCCTTTGTATTTCTACTGCACCAACCAAAGGTCTCCAGGTCTGGAAACAATTTCTACATATGCCTCTCCCACCAATTATATTCTCTCCTTGGAAGCCAAGAGGATCAAACTGAAGCTGTCCTACTTTGGCCACATCATGAGAGCACACAAATCACTGGAAAGGACAATCATGCTAGGAAAGGTGGAGAGTAGCAGAAAGGAAGGAAGGAAGGCCACATATTGGATAGACTGACTTCTAAGTCTGCAAGACCTGAGCAGAGTGGTTGAGAACAGCAGAGCTTGGAAGTGTCTCGCTCACAGAATTGCCATGCGTCAAAGCCGACTTGAATGCAGTTAACAACAACAAACACGGAGTTTAATGAAACTTCTCCCTTCCATTTCTCCTGCCATGAAGTACGGTTAAGAACTGAAAATGTCGCTTTGAAGACTGAAGCCTTTGTCGGTACAAACAGAAGCATTCTTAATCACTTCTCCGTTCTTGGTGCTTCCTGCATCAAGTATTGATAAACTTCCTCTTTCTGTCAAAATAGGATCCCTTTTGCAATGTGCGAGCCACCAGACGTTGCAAACTCTTTGCTGCGTTCTCACTTCCTTGCTCTTGGGAGGATTAAAAATGCATGCGTACAAACAAGAAGCTGGTTAGTACAAGAGACGGTATCAAACAGGTAAGGCAGATTTAATTCTTCTTCTTGCATTTAAACACAAAACAGCTTTCAACTGCCGTGAATGGTGGTGTATCTGGAACAGAATAATTCAGAACTATGTTCTTTTAATCTATAGGGAACGTTACTTTCGCGTAGTTTCTCTTTCTGCTCCCTGCCACAAGCAAATTATATTAAAATTAGAGCAACTTCCCTCGCCTCAAGGTTCGATATAAGCAAACTTAAAGCTCAGCACTGAGAGCTATGCCATAACCAGGCCCTTCCATCAGTAACTTACCGCCACTAAAATCCACATTAAAATAACTGGCTACATGCTGAGTTTCTAAGGGAGAAAGCACATCGTGCTTTAACCTGCTACCAGGATACGCATATAAACGCATGCATATCTTTTTTCCGCATTAGTATGTTTAGGACTACAGCCATGGTGGGACGGACTGTTTAGGATTACTAGCTGGGAAGGTGAACTGCAGCAAAGCAACCATTGTTCCAGCCTAAGGATTTCAAGTGAACATTCACATTTGTAGTGTTTTGTGGGGTTTTTGGGCTCTGTGGACATGTTCTAGAAGAGTTTATTCCTGATGTTTCACCAGCATCTGTGGCTTTGGCATCTTCAGAGAATGCTGGCATGGAAGTGATTATATACCCCACTCTCTTCCATGCCAGCATTCTCTGAAGATGCCAGGCACAGATGCTGGCGAAACGTCAGAAACAAACTCTTGACAAGGTTTCCCATGACATTCTTGCAAACAAGCTTGTAAAATGTGGGCTAGACAAAGGAACTGTTAAATGGATCTGTAATTGGTTGACCGGCCGAACCCAAAGGGTGCTCAACAATGGCTCCTTTTCATCCTGGAGAGAAGTGACCAGTGGGGTCCCACAGGGCTCTGTCCTAGGCCCAGTGCTATTCAATATCTTTATCAATGACTTGGATGACAGAATTGGGAGCATACTTATCAAATCTGCAGATGACACCAAATTAGGAGGAGTAGCTAATACCCCAGAGGACAGGATCAAGATTCAAAATGACCTGAATAGACTAGAAAGCTGGGCCAAAGCTAACAAAATGAAATTAAACACGGAGAAATGTAAGGTATTGCACTTAGGGCGGAAAAATAAAATGCACAGATATAGGATGGGTGACACCTGGCTGAATGAAACTACGTGTGAAAGGGATCTAGGAGTCCAAGTAGACCACAAGTTGAACATGAGTGAACAGTGTGATGCGGCAGCTAAAAAGGCCAATGCTATTTTAGGCTGCATCAATAGAAGTATAGTGTCTAGATCAAGAGAAGTAATAGTGCCACTGTATTCTGCTCTGGTCAGGCCCCATCTAGAATATTGTGTCCAGTTCTGGGCGCCACAATTCAAAAAGGACATTGAGAAACTGGAGCCATGTGTCCAAAGGAGGGCGACAAAAATGGTGAAGGGTCTGGAAACCATGAAGCCCTATGAGGAACGACTTAGGGAGCTGGGGATGTTTAGCCTGGAGAAAAGAAGGTTAAGAGGTGATATGATAGCCCTGTTTAAATATTTGAAAGGATGTCATATTGAAGAGGGAGCAAGCTTGTTCTCTGCTGCTCCAGAGAACAGGACCCGGAACAATGGATGCAAGCTACAGGAAAAGAGATTCCACCTCAACATTAGGAGGAACTTCCTGACAGTAAGGGCTGTTCGACAGTGGAATGCACTCCTTCCTCGGAGGGCGATAGAGTCTCCTTCCTTGGAGGTCTTTAAACAGAGGCTGGATGGCCATCTGTCAGGGATGCTTTGAATTGGATTTCCTGCATGGCAGGGGGTTGGACTGGATGGCCCTGGTGGTCTCTTCCAACTCTATGATTCTATGATTCTATGATTCTTATAGAACGTGGCCACATAGCCTGAAAAAACCCACAAAACGCTATGGATGCCGGCCATGAAAGCCTTCGACTTCACATTCACATTTTTCATTTCACTTTAGCTAAAGGGGTCTAGCTGACATTTTAATTTACTAAAACTTTCCCCAGATGCACTAACACTCAAGGGGTGTCTGTGGGACATTTAAGCCATGGCTAAAATGCCAGCAACAATCCACCATGCGAACCACATAGGACCTACAGAAGAAGAACCAGGCTTGCATCTCCCCATACATGTCTTGTTGCCAAACGCAATGATGGCCAAACACAAGCCTTCTCTGGCATCACACCCTTCTGAGAATTCCCCTCCCACAGAGTTTGTCTAGCGCCACTTTTGACCTCTTTTCGGCACTGAATGAAAATCGTTTTTAATCGATCGGGTTTTTAAGGCCCGCTTACATACACAGGACCTTCACTGCTCCTGCAATTTGCCAGTATCTTCGAATATTTACTGGATTTCTTTTTATTCTTTGCCTCCATGCTATGCCTCTCCTTTGAGCACCAAGACTACACAGTTAGTAAATAGTAAAAAACAACCATTGCCATAAAGAAGTAACATCATACAGTAGCGAGGAGAAATTTAAATGCAGAAGTCATAGAAAAAGGTTAGACTGTCATGAACTAGCAAGGGTTTTGCTTTTTCAGATGAACGTATGGCATGTATATACGTTTGCAAAATTGATGTTATCGTTGCGAAGTCGAAGGCTTTCACGGCCGGTATCCATAGTTTTTTGTGGGCTTTCCAGGCTATGTGGCCATGGCCTGTTACAGACTGCCAAAATAAAGCTGCTTTGGGTCTCATTGGAGGTATGCTGTTTAAATGATGCATGCACCCTAAGAATCCGGAAGCTGCACCAAAGCTGCCCTCCAGTGCTTAGGAATGGAGTGTGGCTTTGGTGCGATCTCTGGACTCTTAGGACCCATCCATCATTTAAATAGCATACCTCCAAAGAGACCCGAAGCAGCTTTATTTTGGCAGTCTGTAACAGGCCCATGTCTTGGAAGCATTTGTTTCTGACGTTTCACCAGCATCTGTGGCTGGCATCTTCAGAGAATGCGTTCTCTGACGATGCCAGCCACAGATGCTGGCGAAACGTCAGAAACAAACTGTTCTAGAATATGGCCACACAGTCCAGAAAACCCACAAAAACCTATGACATCATGTTTATACAGAACTATACAATGCCTTGGGGCTATTACTGCAATTTTTTATATGTTAAATGTTGTTATATATTTTGGTACAACAGGAAAGAATGAATGCCGCACCCTGAAGGATGGCATAGAATAGAATCTTTAATCTAGAAATGAAAATTAAGCTAAAATGAGTTTTTCTGCAAGAGCACTGAATTCTAGCTATTGCTGCATGAAGCCCTCAGCGCAACCGCTTTGGTTACATATCAAAACTTTTAATTTTCGTTATTGTGATTTCAGAAGGCAAGCTTCAACCACCTCAGTCCCTCGCTGCCTTCTATTCTCGCTTCGGAAGAGTTTGCCAGCATCAAGACAACAATGGACGTCAATCCTGCCGTCTTCATTTTCTTCTACGGACAAATGTGGTGGAGCCACGTCTCCGCAGAGACGCAGGGGCCTGCAAATTTTTCGTCTCCAACTATGCTTCCAACTGTCGCAACAACGGTAGGCGATGCTGAGATCACATCCCAAACGTATCCGACTCAAAGAAGAAAATCGGGAGACTCCATCAAGAACAATAGGCCACTGTCTACTGCAAAGCCCCAACATCCCATAACAGAGGAGCCCAAATCTCACAATGAACACATAATAGCTGCAGTGGTAATTGGGGTCATCCTGATTGTCATGATTGTTGTTATCGTCGGCATCTTCCTATGGAGGCGATGGAAGACGGCAGCTTTGCCCCTTCCCCACTGGGCAGGGCGCTCTCCCTTTGCGGATGGAGACCTGCCAGAGCTCGCCGCAGATAAAGAAGTGGCCAATGGTCTGAAGCGGGTCTCCGTCCTCTCGCTCTTGCCCTGGAAGTTCAACAAGGAGACGCAGCTGCTCGAAACCGCAGAAGGCTCCTTGTCTGAATCCAAGCAGAATCTGGATGCGTTGTCTGGATGCGACACCGAGGAGACAGAGTCCAGCCCTGCAGGAACAGGGAACTCAGTATCTTCAACAAGCGAACAAACGGCAATCTCTGGGGAACCAGGCAGCTTGGTTGAAGTTCCACTTCAGGCGCATAGCCTTGAGCCTCTCGATCTGCCTCCGCCACCCAACTGGCTTGGTGGCGCTACTGGAGACCTCTGTCCTGGTCCGTCCGAGTCCTTTTCACCTGAACCCAATGCAGAGATCCAGTGTCCGGTGCCCGACGTCTCGTACCAAAACCCGAGTGAAACACTGCTACTCCCTCCGCCACCAGATGAACTCTTATCTAACTGATTTAAAGGTCTTTGCTGAATTCCTTTGCAAAAAAAAAAAAACAAACCCACCCCAAAATGCTTTTTGTGAGTACTGCTCAAGTTAGGACTGTAAGATCAATACACCCATCTATTCTGGCATCTCATGTTCTTAGCACCGATGAGCCAAATGCCTTCGGAACAACTACAAGTAGGGCACAATATACTGCCTCTCTCTTTGGAGCTTCATCCGATAAAACTCTACTAGTTTGTGCTCTTTTATAAGACTAAAAATTTGGGCCATTTCCTTGCTTTCTGTTTATTTTTCCGGATGTACTCTCTGAATGTATACTGTCTCTTGATTTAAATTAAACGGTGTTAACATTAATAAATACATTGCAAGGGAAAAAAAAGAAACGATGCGCTACAGGAGAGTTCTACGGATACCATGGACTACCAAAAAGACAAATGAATTGGCTTCTAAGGCTAGGATCCAAAAGGACTAAACTATGGCTGTTGTACTTTGGACAGATCACAACAGTTACGGGTTGAGCCTTCCTTTTCTGGAATTCCAAAATCTGAATTGTTCCATGCATATTTTCATAAGCGACCGGCGGGCGCACAAAGCCGCATGCATTTTTTTGTCGTTGCATCTTCGGAGGATTAAGACGTCCGTGTTTTTAAAAAGCATCTTCCAGCTTAATGCGATTAAACTTAGGGAGAAAAAATAGTTCTGGCTTTAAATGCTTGTACAGTTTTTATTGTTCTTATTTACCGCGCCGTGTGAAAGAATTTTTAGCATCTCAATTTTATAGGGGGTTATTTTTTTCCCCCCTCTACGGCATTTTAATTTGCTTGGCAGTTTATGGGAGAAGCAACAGATAAATGTACTACCAAATACAGTTGGCACTCCGTATTCAGATACAGATTCAAACATCCATGGCTTGAAAGGGTTTGAAAAACAAATAAATTCCAAAAGCAAACCCCGATTTTGCCATTTTACATAAGGGACGCTATTTTACTGTCCATTGCACTTAAAGGGACTTGAACATCCATGGGTTTTTGGTATCTACAGGAGGTCCTGGAACCCAACCGCAAGGGCCCACCGTAATAACTATTGGGGATGGGGGAAAATTATAGCCGTGTTAGTCGACAGAATCAGTATGTAGAGAGATCTTGTAGCACCTTTGAGACCAACTGAAATAATGTGAAGTTGAAGGCTTTCACAGCCGGCATCCATCGTTCTTTGTGGGTTTTTCAGGCTCTCTGGCCATGTTCTAGAAGAGTTCATTCCTGACGTTTTGCCTGCATCCGTGGCTGGCATCTCCAGGCAAAACGTCAGGAACAAACTCTTCTAGAACATGGCCACATAGCCCAAAACACCCACCAAAAAGCCATGGATGCCGGCTATGAAAGCCCTTGACTTCACAGATCAGAGTTAGGTTATAACATACCCTTCTTTGTATTTCCTGACCCCAATGAACATGCCAAGGTCCTCCTGAATGGGGCCATACTACTGACAATCGGAGTATGTAACTTCTGCTTCGCTGCATCCCGATTCGCTGAAAAATGACATAGGACATTTTTGTTTTGTCTCAGTATATCAAGTGGCTGTGAAAAGGGAGCCCCAGTGACTTTCCATCCGAGCTGTTTTTGTTTTTAAAGACCTGCACATGGTAAATGGCTGGAATTTGGTGGGTGGGTGTTGTTTTAAGAGTAAAAGGAATGTGCCAAAGGAGGGGAAGGCACCAAGCATGCTATTTCCCATGGGTTTTATCTCCTGCGTGTGGACAAAAAGCACAAAGGGAGAAGTATACTACAGTGGGTCCTTGTTATCCGCTGGGGTTTGGTTCCAGGACCCTCTCCGTGGGTAACAAAATCTGTGGATGCTCAAGTCCCATTAAATATAATGGCACAGCAAAATGGAGTCCCCTATATAAAATGGAAAATCAAGGTTTGCTATTTGGAATCTATACTTTTAAAAAATATATATTCTCAAGCCATGGATGCTTGAATCCGTGGATAAAAAATCAATGGATGAGGAGGGCCGACTATGCTTCTGAGAAGGATCTGTAAAAAGAGACATCTGGCTCGTTCCTTAAATGTGAATCCTAGAAGTGGAAGTCGCCACAGCATCCTATTACCAGCGCCGCAAATACATTGATCCAAGTGGGATGCACAACAAAATACTACAACACAAAATGCCCACTTATTAGCGACAGCCACCTCTTTGGTACTCTGTTCCATGTTGTTTGCTGTGTGCCTTGAAGTCACTTACAGTGTCCCTAAGCTGAAACTATCATGAGGTTTTCTTGCTAAGAGGTCTACCTATGAGGCTGGCAGAGTGTGACTTGCCCAAAGTCGCCTGGTGGGCCTCCAAGACTGAATGGAGATTTGAACCAGGGTCCTATTCCAACATGCAAGCCACTACAACACCTTGGCTCCCTATCCATCTCATACTCCCAACTAAGTGTGTCGAGTTGCAAATGGTTATTACTATTTTAAACCATGTTTGCCAACCTGGGGATGCTCCCAAGCCTGCTCTCGCCTTCCTCTTCTGCACAGGTCGTGCCAGTCTGGCTCCGTATGCAATAGCATCTCACTACTAAACACTGGAAACAGGAGGTATTGTAGCCACACTGTGTCCTCAGTTGCTCCCAAGCAATGTTCCCCCCCTCCCCATAGCTGTCAGTCCAGAGATAACTAAGGACAAAAGCTGGGATTTTGCACCTAGAAGCCGGCTAGCCCTTTTATTGCAACCGTATACGCCACACAAGACCTCAGCAATGCAGAGCCGACGGCCGCCAAGATAAGTAAAATAAGTAGCACCCTCAATGCTGCAGAAAGACACTGATATATGCTGCAATACAGGGACGGCACACATGCTCCGTAAGAGAGGGAAGCTGTGCAAATTTAAACAGGACGGACAGCGCCCTTTAAAAATGTGCGCGTTTTTAAACCCCTCTCTTCCCTCCCCGCTTAAAAAAAAAACACCAACAAGACATAAAAATGCCGCTGGCAGTAACAGCTCGATAATATACCATGAGAGTGTCTTGTTCTAACGTTAAAAACCCAGCAATTTCTAACCATTACAAAGTGCCCAATTATCTGCCAGTTGCCTTAATATGGAGCAATAGGCACAGGCTCCAGCTTGTACCACGACAAAACATTCATTTCAAAGCTGTTTAGCGGATGACAGGTGAACAAGATGCCAGTAGAAAGATACAGAGTCCTATTTCTAATTTTTTATTGCATTGGCAGAGGAAGGGAGGGGGAGAAGGATGGTGCAATACCGAGAGAGGAGGGCTGCACATCGGAGACAACTTATGGGACGCTTGCCATGGATCCCAAATGGGAGGCGTACTGCAGTGCATCCAAGGTGATCTCATTCACTGTCCTGGCCTTGGTTGATGGGGAAAAGATGCACGCTTTCCCATTGGCATCAGCTTGCCAAGTCCTGCACCAAAAAGCTCGGAGAATCGCCCGCAGGGGTCAAACCACAACACTGGAACAGGAGGCTCCAATGATGGTACACACATGGGCATATTTCCAGGTTTGAAACCCATAACTGAGACCAGTGAGTCCCAAACTCTGGTCCTCCAAGAGTTTTGGACTTCAGCTCCCCAAAGCCTCAGCCGCCTTGGCCAACGATCTGGGACTATGGGAGCTGAAGTCCAAAACATCTGGAAAGGTAGAGTTTGGGAATCCCTGATCTTAACCATGGGAGACTAGAGAGTCGCACCAGCCCCCTAGAAGACTCTGAAGGACCACATCTCCCCACCACCAAAAATAAGCTTTTGCCCCGCAAATGCTGCCAATTCCTTCTAAGGGCTGTTCCTTGTCCCTGTTGTGTGTCTTCAACTCATTTCCGACTTATGGCGACCCTAAGGCGAACCTATCCTGGGGTTTTCTTGGTACGTTTCTTCAGAGGGGGTTTGCCATTGCCTTCCCCTGAGGCTGAGAGGCTGTGACTTGCCCAAGGTCACCCAATGGGTTTCCATGGCTGAGCGGGGATTTGAACCCTGGTCTCCAGAGTCGTCATCCAGTGCTCAAACCATTACACCACACTGGCTCTTTCTATGGGCTCTGGGCAAGGATTTTGCCATGTTTTAGACTTCCCTGGGCCATTTTAGACCCAGGCCTTTTTTCAAAGCAGGGACCACAACTCACTTCTGAGAGAGTGACTTGCCCCTGGTCACCCAGTGCATTTCGATGGCCGAATCAGGATTCAGACCTGGATTTCCAAAGTCCTACACCAAGACGTAAACTGCTATCCCACACTGGCTCTCGGAGCCTACTTCCCAGCAGGTTTTCACAGTCCTGCAACAATTCCACACCATGTTATGCACGCTTAAAGGTTTTATTCCAGCGAGACCAGTAACGCATTACAAAGTCAGATTAGGTTTCCATGCCTTGCCGCCACACAAAACAAGCATGAGCTGCCATCTTCAGGGGCAGTCAGGAACAGAGACTTTACCAAGACCTGCACTGCAATGACACAACACTCGTCCGATTTGGAAATGAGAGGCTTGCAAAGTTTCAGTCAGCAAAGATTCAGCCTTTCCTAAGTCGGTGGTCTCCTCCTTCCTTGGAGGTCTTTAAACAGAGGCTGGGTGGCCATCTGTCGGGGATGCTTTGATTGGGAGTTCCTGCATGGCCGAATGGGGTTGGACTGGATGGCCCTTGGGGTCTCTTCCAACTCTTTGATTCTACGTTATGGTGGCATCATACAGTAAAGGACAACTTCTCCATGCTCCTTCAGCAGATGATGGAAAAGCTAAGGCATGCTTCTGCGTCTCCTCTCTGAAGGGCAATTGACCAGAGGTTTTGGAGAGCTCTCATTCAGAGAGCTCTCCAAAGTTACAGTCAATTTGACAGCAAAGAAGAACAACAAAGCAGCTGTTTCTGCAATATCAGCTTTACATCTTCTTGCTTGCGCCCTCTCAACTTCTAAGCCTATGTGCACGCTTTGGGGGCAGGCACAGAAATGTGGAGAATGCCAACCTGGTGTGGTTTGAGTGCTAGACAATTCTGGAGACCAGGGTTTGAATCCCAGCTCAGCCATGTAAATCTGCTGGGTGACCATGGAAAAGTGCCTATCTGCCTTCCAGTTGCCTGTCGACTTATAGCAAGCACATGGGTTTCTATAGGCAAGGAGTCCTCAGAGGTGGCTCTCCCAGTTCCTTCCTCTGAAATAGAGCCTACAGCACCTGGAATTTGTTGGCAGTCTCCCTTCCAGCTACTAACAGGTCTAACCCTGGTTAGCTTCCAAATCAGGCAGGATCTGGGGCCTTTAGGGTACTTCAGTTAGTAAGCTGCCGACAAGCAACTCCAGTACAGAGTACTCTCACTGGACCCACTTTCTCCCCAAAGACTACAATAGGTGGAGGTAGGCTGATCAGTGAATCAGGTGTGTGCATTCAGAGGTGGGTTAGTACAAGGAGTATCTCATCTTGGGGCAAGGGACTGGAACAGATGATCTTTGGGTCTCCTTGGAACATTAAGAGGTGATATGATAGACTTGTTTAAATATTTGAAGGGATGTCATATTGAGGGGGGAGCAAGCTCGTTTTCTGCTGCTCCAGAGAATAAGATCGGGAGCAATGGATGCAAGCTACAGGAAAAGAGATTCCAGCTCAACATTAGGAGGAATTTCCCGACAGTAAGAGCTGTTAGACTGTGGAAGACGCTCCCTCGGAGGGTGGCGGAGTCTCCTTCCTTGGAGGTCTTGAAACAGAGGCTGAATGGCCATCTGTCAGGGATGCTTTGATTGAGAGTTCCTGCATGGCAGCATGGGGTTGGACTGGATGGCCCTTGTGGTCTCTTCCAACTCTAGGATTATGAATCAAGTTCTGTTTAACAATCTTGCAGGTTAAAACACTGCAGTTGAGGAAAGCAGGAGGAGGATTTGGGGCAGGCAAAGGTGACTGAAATCAAAGGCAGAGATCAGGAGGCGGCAGCCTGACACCGAAAGAAGCTAATGACTAAGAAGCAAGAAAAAGGGTCCCCTCCCAAAATCTCTAAGGCTGGATGCTATTTGCACAGCTCAAGTATGCGTGCTGCATCCTAATGCACTGAGCCATGTCCCAGGAGGAGGGCGGGGGGAAGAAGCACACAGACGGAACTTTGGAAACTCCATTCTTTTTCGGACGAGAGGGAGACTGTCCGTTTTGTCGAGCTTGCACCCCTCGCAATATATTTGAGTCAGCACCAAAACGACAGCTCTGCAGTCCTCTCCGATGGAGCGCTGATCAGGTGGTTGCAGAGCCCCTGGAAACGGCAGTACGATGCAGCTGAGGAGGCAAAGCACAACCCACAGGCAAACTGTGGCTACCCTCGAGAGCGAGCCGGCCTTCGCGTTCCCATCTTTCAGAGAAGCGATGCACTAAGACTGCAACAAGGACTGGGGTAAGTTTCTCTTTATTTTCCCCCACCTCCCTGTTTTCTTTTTTCAGGCCCAATCCCGCTACAGTCTTCCTCTTGCACCCATAGATGTGTGTGTGTGTGTGTGCATATGTGTGCATGTGCATACATGTATCTAAAGTGTATATGTATTTAAAGAGAGATGAAAACGATGCTCTTAACTCAGCAGCTCCATGCACTAGCAGCCTGCTGCAGTGGCAGCTTTAAAAAAATCACATCCGTTCAGCATAAAATTTGGCTTTAAAGATGGACATGTTGCCATGCCTTGAAAAAGCTGGAGTTGTGTTATGGGAAAGGGTCTGGGAAAACGTTTGCAGTGGGGGAAAATGTTTGCAGTGAAACTCAGGTAGACAGCCAGGGCTTAACATTCTTCCAAATTCATATGAATTTAAGACCCATTTGGATCCGACGTGGCTTATTTACAGGCAAGGCAAGAGAAACGCTACATTGCTGCAGGGATTTTAAAACCGATCCTATAGCTACGTTCCTCTCCCTACACACAGCACAGACACCAAGCTTTATAAAAGGGAAGAAAAACAAAATATCCCGACGATAAACATGACATTCATATTGCTGCAAACAGAAAGCCGACATTGTATAACGTTTGGAAGAGACCAGCAGTTTTGGAAGAATGCAACCATTGGGAGCTGGAGGCGCATGGGAGGGGGAGAAGAGATGAGGAGGGAGATGGAAATAGATGAGTCTCTTTCTGCCAGACAGCAAAGACAGTAGGATGAAGAGACCCTTTGTAAATAACCCGGTTTCTGAACCTATGAGGTCTACGCCACAGTGATGTAGGTATGTGTGGTCTTTTTCTTGAAATGCAATTCCATCGGCGAGACATCTGTGCTTGGGAAAAGATTAATACCACCACCTTCTGAATTGCATTCAAAATCTGTGTAATAACCGGGGTGTTTCTGTATGTATTTGCTTCTAGGCAACCATGGAAAACTGGGTCTTGAAGGCGCCGCCACCCTGTGTCCTGGCTCTTCTGTTCATCCTACCAGCCGTTCAGGGCATTTGCCCTTCCGCGTGCTCATGCTCAGGGAACGACAGAAACGTGGACTGTTCAGGCAGAAACCTGACCACGCTGCCACACGGACTTCAAGACAACATCACCTATTTAAACCTGTCCTATAATCGCTTGGTGGACCTCGACCACCAGCTGACAAAGTTTGCCAATTTGAGGACCCTGGACCTGGCCCACAATTGGCTCCAGAACCTCCCGGCGCACCTGCCCAAGTCGCTGTGGGAAATATACGCGGCACACAACAACATCAGGGTCCTTCAGAAGCTGGACACGGCTTACCAGTGGAACCTTAAGGTCCTCGACGTCTCCAGGAACATGGTGGAAAGGGCCGTTCTCATCAACAACACCATGAGCAGCCTCAAGTTCCTCAACCTCAGCAGCAACAAGCTCTGGACAGTTCCCACCAACATCCCTTTCAACACGGAGACGGTGGATCTATCCAACAACTTCTTGACCCAAATACTACCCGGCACGCTGATGAGACTCACGCGCCTCTCCAAACTTTACCTGCACAACAACAAGTTCACCTACATCCCAGACGAAGCTTTCGACCAGCTCGTCCAACTACAGCTCATAACCCTTTACGACAACCCTTGGGCGTGTGGGGACGGGAGTAAGGCGGCGCTTTCCTATCTCCAGGAGTGGATAGGAGAAACCAGCGCTACGGTCCTGGGGATGCCATGCTCAGTTGAGGCCACCACGCCTTGGAAGCGTGCCATGCCATACTCGGCGGCTCCCACAGCTGCAGAGAACCCCCTCCTTGTGAAAGCAATGAAGGCGTTGCACACAGCTGGGCCGCTGGCGCCAACCGAACAAACCGGGCGCGTGCACCAACAGTTGAGAACGAAGGGCATTAGTCTAAGCGCCACTGTTGGACAAACAATTGCGTTCACAAGCACGGGCCGGCCGCTGTCCTTCTACCCGGAAGGGCTGAGCACAGAAAAGCTTAGTTCTTACGAAGCGGCTGCAGCCACACACAGCATCTACATTCAAGATACAACCTCTGTGAATTCAAGCACAACGGGTCTGGCAGGATCACCCTCCACGCCAATGACCTCGAGTATCGCCAGCGGGATGCCCACGAACTATACAAAGAGGCCTCAAAGCACAACTCCTGTAAAGAGAGAGGAATCGACCAAGAAAATCAACCCCCGGGCACCCTCCAAAGCAACTGTCCCTGAGCGGTGTTTGTTCGTCATCGTAACGCTTGTCACCATGGCCCTAGCAATGGGCTATGGATTTGTGCTTAAGTGAATAAATTGCTTCATTGTTCCATATCAAATAAAATAACGTGGGTGGGGGGGGAAAAGAAACGCTTGTGTGCCATGAATCAAATGCAAGAAGAAATGTCCGTTTAGATCCCGAAATACGCCCGTAAAGAACGTAACTCCTCCTAAATGAAAAGACTGCACAAAAAATTATGTCTTGATAACCCAAGCTGCTACTTATTCTAACCACGTTTTACCGAATCGGGAGGGGAAAGGAGCCTAACTCTATCAAATAATATAATTGTTTTTATGAAATGTGCTCATTTTGTATTTACATTTTTTAATTTTCTTCACACACACACACACAAAAAAACATATGAAGATATATGTCAGTATTTTATGTATGGATTACGAATAGTTTTGTCATTAAACATCCGGAAAGAAAGAAAGAAAAAAGGCCTGTATTGTGTATATGTATTGCCTTGCTTGACTTAGCCAGTCAGAGTCATGTAATATAGAAGTCCTGGTCCTTTATAAGAGACGACATGCAAAAACAGAAAAGGGATGAAAAATAAAAACACCTAAAACGTCACTGCTTCTCATTTTGAGGCATACGGCCGATGCATGTATAGGCGCAACTTAAATACATGTTAATGGATGTGATGGGAACCACTTCAGAATGTGTACAGTTGTAACCAGACTTGCAGTGACTGGATTTTTGATGCTATCAGATTCCATGGTTTAAGCCTAATGAGCTGAATGCTACCCCTGTGGGCATACAGAGCGCCACTAGCAAGGCCTGGTTGCCACCTTTCACGCAGAATTGGCTGCCTTCTCCCTGGCGGGTACCACACTGAATGGGATTAGCCAAGCAACCTTTTACAAACTTCAGATAGATTGAGTATTCTGATCTGATGTCACTCAAAATGCAACTTACAGTAGGTCCTTGTTATCCACTGGGATTTGGTTCCAGGATCCTCTGGGATACCAAAACCCGTGGATGCTCAAATCCCATTAAATGCAATGGCATAGCAACACGGTGTCCTTTATATAAAATAGAAAATCAAGGTTTGCTAGTTGGAATTATACTTTTTTGGGAATATTTTCTAACTGCGGATGCTTGAATCCATGGATAAAAAAAATCTGTGGCTAAGGAGAACTGACTGTATTATGAATCCAAGTTGACTAAACCACGGCTAAGCATTCAGCATCTAGTGTTCTGGGAAGCAACAAGCCAGTGGTTTAGTTCAGGGTTAACCTTTTTGTATGGGGTTTTTTTTTGGGATGTGTGTGTGTGGAAAGCACCAGGTAACACCTCTGAAGGGGGTATCAATCTGCCTTCTGGCACTGAGTATACTGCTACACCTTTCAGAGGGTAGGCCAGGACTCTCAGAGACTGAAGGTCCTGGGAAGGACCCACTTCATCTGCCTAAAGGTGGCAAGGAGGCTGTCGGCATGGCACAGCCAACTACAGCAGGTCTCTCCCTTTGCTGAATGGCACCTGGACCCCTTTGGCACTTGAGAATAAGGCAACTAGACTAGGACATCCCAGGACACAGTCTCTTTGGGTGCTCTGGTCCACAAGCCAGCTGCTTCAAGTATACCAAACCTTTCTCTTTAACAGTGGACCAATCTACTCCTGCGGGGCAATTGGCTTGGCAGCTCCAAGCCTCGGGGTGACCGCATGAGTTACCATACTGGCGCGACATCAACCCTCATGAAGCCACTGGCGGGGAGAGCTTTCCGACAGTCATCTGGTGGGTTAAAATAGAAATGATACCATATTTGTACAAAGCTGTGCTGAGCAGTTCAAAAGCAGGCAATTTCGTTAGGATTGCAAGCAGAGCTTCATACATACACTTATTGGGTGCCTGTATCTAAGAATCTGTGACACATATGTCCCAGTACGCAGTACGGATGGGGGCACTAAAAGGGATGCCATTTGTAGATCCTCCAACACAATTCTATGGTCACCTTCCAGCAAATGTCGGCCACCAAGTTGCACTGGAGGACCTAGAGAAAACAATGGGGTTTTTTTTATTTGCAGTTTTTCCACTTTCACAGGAGGACTGTGCCACAGCAGAACGCCTGCTTTGCATGCAGAAGATGCTAGGTTTGGTCCCTGACAGTTCAAGTCTAAAATGGATCAGGGAGCAGACAATGGCTCCTCTGCCTGAAACGCGGACAGCCCTGGCCATACTGGGTTAGAGGGGGAAACAGTCCAACTTACTAACCAACGCTAAGCCCCCATGGAATACCACTAGGTCCTGCCCCTGTTTTAAGCATCGCACGCCCAACTTCTCCAAGGCACCCTTATCTGAGCATTAAGCATCACTGAGATGTGGTGACAGCCGCGCAACGAGGCTGGTTTCCCTGGAAATGAGAGCTACAGGCAAAAAGTCATTGTTTTTTCTTAGTGGCAAGCAGCAGGGGGACAGCGAGGAAGAGAAACACACAAGAGACTTGAAATTTGCAGCTGCCGAATGATTCAGCTCAAGGAAAGAAGCAAGAGGGGCACGCTGCATTTGACTGGTTTAGATAAAAAGAATTTTGGGGCCAATATATGCTTACTCCCTCCTTTGAGAAATCCAGTTAGCAAAAGATGGAGGCTTCCCTCCTGACCCACAGGAGGGAACTCTGGAAATGAACCCAAACCTACGTCTTCCTTTTGTGAGAGGTTGCAGAAGCTACAACCCTGCTTGGCATGCAAATATTGTGAGCGAGATGCTAAGGTGGCAAGGGGCAGGACTGGCAGCCAAACTCTGCCACGTGCCAGGTCCCTGTTTTGCGGCTCCCACAACAGGTTGCGTATTGCAGCAGCCATTTCCATGGTTACCAGAAGCAAGGGATTCAAAGAAGAGAGGGGAGTTCTACATTTAGAAAAACAACCGCCCCGCTCGCCTCAACAGGGTTCAAGGAAATCAGAAAGGCAAAGCCACAAAGGGCTGAGATGAAATAATCCGAGAAGTACAAAATGCAAAGGGGCAGTTGCATTGCAAGGGTGGTAGGTCTCACAGAAACACAGGGGCCAAACTGGCTTTCCTAGACTTAAGTCTACTTGCTCAGATGCATTTGGTGGCACCATGAGCTTTCACAGACATAGGTCTAGTTGCTCAGATGCATTTGGTGGCACCATGAGCTTTCGTAGACTTAGGTCTAGTTGCTCAGATGCATTTGGTTGTAGCATGAACTTTCACAGACATAGGTCTAGTTGCTCAGATGCATTTGGTTGCAGCATGAGCTTTCGTAGACTTAAGTCTACTTGCTCAGATGCATTTGGTGGCACCATGAGCTTTCGTAGACTTAGGTCTAGTTGCTCAGATGCATTTGGTTGTAGCATGAACTTTCACAGACATAGGTCTAGTTGCTCAGATGCATTTGGTTGCAGCATGAGCTTTCGTAGACTTAAGTCTACTTGCTCAGATGCATTTGGTGGCACCATGAGCTTTCGTAGACTTAGGTCTACTTGCTCAGATGCATTTGGTGGCACCATGAGCTTTCGTAGACTTAGGTCTAGTTGCTCAGATGCATTTGGTTGTAGCATGAACTTTCACAGACATAGGTCTAGTTGCTCAGATGCATTTGGTGGCAGCATGAGCTTTCATAGACTTAAGTCTACTTGCTCAGATGCATTTGGTGGCACCATGAGCTTTCGTAGACTTAGGTCTACTTGCTCAGATGCATTTGGTGGCACCATGAGCTTTCGTAGACTTAGGTCTAGTTGCTCAGATGCATTTGGTTGTAGCATGAACTTTCACAGACATAGGTCTAGTTGCTCAGATGCATTTGGTGGCAGCATGAGCTTTCATAGACTTAAGTCTACTTGCTCAGATGCATTTGGTGGCACCATGAGCTTTCGTAGACTTAAGTCTACTTGCTCAGATGCATTTGGTGGCACCATGAGCTTTCGTAGACTTAGGTCTAGTTGCTCAGATGCATTTGGTTGTAGCATGAACTTTCACAGACATAGGTCTAGTTGCTCAGATGCATTTGGTGGCAGCATGAGCTTTCATAGACTTAAGTCTACTTGCTCAGATGCATTTGGTGGCACCATGAGCTTTCGTAGACTTAGGTCTAGTTGCTCAGATGCATTTGGTGGCACCATGAGCTTTCGTAAACCTAAGTCTAGTTCCTCAGATGCCTTTTGACATATAATTCTTCACATAACCAGAAAGGCAAGATATACCCATCTGGGCCCAGGCATCACAGCCCAAACCCATTTATCATTCAACTATCCCAATTATTGTTGTTCACTTGTTCCTTGCATTTTCTGGTCAATATTCTCATCGCCTCACTGAGTTTTCCCTGTTATGAGTGGGTTGGATGGAGGTTGAGACCATGGGTTCCTGGAAAATATGGGTTTTGAAGACACCCTCAAAGAAATAAAAGGAAACATCTCATCTTCTGGGAGATGGTCTCAACCATTTAGAGGAGGATGGTGCAAGAGAGTTTTGGAAAACTATGTGCTGAAAGAAATGAAGGTGACCGACAAGGATGTACGGGGCAAAAGAAGCAGAGAGAGAAAGTAATCAAATGCTGTTCCCTTGTAACTTCTAGCATCTGAGCAACTTATAGCCCTCTAGATATTATTGAACCCATAATTCCCATCACCCTGGACCTTTGGCAGTGGTGGACAGAGTAGTCTTGAGGGCCCAAGTCACCTATCCCTGAACCAGAGATAATCACACACCATTCCTCTACAAAAGGCCAAAACTCTTCTGGAAAGTTAGCAACTGCTAAGTCTCTTTGATATGGTGGGACATTTACATTTATGATCATCCAACCCAAAGTGTGTGGGAGACAAAGGAACAACATACCGCCTTCATGTCCACAATCCTACGCTACCTGGTTATGCATGAGTGTCACAATCTCTGGTGTCTGAGATTTCACCCGGGTCTACTATCCACATACAGTAGAGAAGTGGGCTCTCCATGGATCTACTAGGGAGCTTTGGGGTCGGGGGGAATGGGTCTGGGGCACATATGCATCCCATACTATCCCCATCGTTGGTCAAAAATAAGTTATTTCAAATTACTGAAATTATTATTTGCTTATATTTTGTCCTAAACTCAGCCAGGGGCACTGTTTTAGTTCAGAAAGTGTTTCTGTAGATTCATCTAACCAACTAAGCTAAAAACGTCTGCTTCTGGCTTGCAGAATATATTCTTGCAAGCAGTGGAGACTGGAGGTGCTTTCTGTATTGTCCTGATCCTGCCTGAATCATATGGGCGGTCTATTTCTATTCAACACAATATTTATTTTGGATTTTGGTTTGCAAACAAGGAAGCAAACCCTTTGTTAGCTGCACGGTTACCTCATCCTTTAGGCTTGACATAAATTGCAGTCCCCGGTGTCCCTGTCCAGCTGTGGCCAAAAGTCTGGGAAGCTGGATAAGCTAAGGAGCTGCATTTGATCTCTCAAGACAAGGAACCAAGGCAGGGGGGAAAAAGAGTCAGGTATGGAATTTGATACGGTGATACGGCTGCGTTGTTTTGTAAATGATGCTTCTATGATGGGTTTGGTGGTTAAGGGTGGTTCTCCTTTCCAAAGTCATTTCAAGGATATACTTATCAAGGGCCAGGGATTGCTGAATCAGGTCACGGGTATCGAATTGTTGGGCAGCTTGGTCATCACTGGCTTAGCATTCACAATTTTCATAGAATCCTAGAGTTGGAAGAGACCCCAAGAAGGGCCATCCAGTCCAACCCCATTCTGCCATGCAGGAAATCTAAATCAAAGCATCCTGACAGATGACCATCCAGCCTCTGTTTAAAGACCTCCAAGGAAGGAGACTCCACCGCACTCCAAGGGAGTTTGTTCCACTGTTGAACAGCCCTTACTGTCAGGAAGTTCTTCCTAATGTTGAGGTGGAATCTCTTTTCCTGGAGCTTGCATCCATTGCTCCATTGTGTCCTAGTCTCTGGAGCAGCAGAAAACAAGCTTACTCCCTCCTCAATATGACACCCCTTCAAGTATTTAAATAGGGCTATCCTATCACCTCTTAACCTTCTCTTCTCCAGGCTAAACATCCCCAGCTCCCTAAGTCGTTCCTCATAGGACAGTGATGGCGAACCTATGGCACGCGTGCCAGAGGTGGCACTCAGAGCCCTCTCTTTGGGCACACATGCTGTTGCCCTAGCACAGAGTTTGTCAGAGTTTCTTACTAGAAAGCCAGAGGGACGTGACACTTTGCAATAAATAAGTGGGGTCTGGGTTGCAGTTTGGGCACTCGGTCTGTAAAAGGTTCACCATCACTGTCATAGGGCATGGTTTCCAGACCCTCCACCATTTTGTCCAAACTAGCCAACAGTGCAGGCAGGGAGTCTCAGTCTTCCTTCTGTTGAATAGCAGGCCCTCCTACCTGTCAAAAACCTTTCCTTTAGGTTTCATCCCCTCCTCTGATCTTGGCTTCAGACTCCACAGCAACGGGGTAGGAGAAATGGGGATCTAACTGAAAGGCCAACCAGGTCAAAACGCCATCTCTCTTGTCAAATTCCCCCAAAATTACTTTTTAAAGACTATAACTGACCATCCCAGATGGGGGTTTCTGCAAGATGTACCCTACAAAACCTTCCTCTGCACCGCCATCGCTCTGCTCCTCTTGCCTTTCTGGAGGAAGATGGAATTCAGCCAGGCCAACCATCCCCAAAATGCATGGAAGGTTTGCAAAGACAAAGGGTGAAAAGGACCGGCTGGAGTGAGATTTCGGTATCTTCTGCAATGAACAAAAATAGGGCAGCACCCTGTCTCCTTTTCGGGTATATACTCACGTGTAAGTCTAGAAATTTGGGTCAAAAAACTGACCCCAAAAACCCTGAGTCGACGTATCCATGAATCAATGTTAAGTACTGTATCTTAACTCTTATTTAAAAGAAGGAACCCTCTTCAGGTGAAAAGCAATATAATATGTGAAGCACCGACCCTCTCTACTCTCTCATCCATCCAGTCTTAATAGTAAATACAAAGAGTTATGTCTGCTGGAATTTTGTAAGTTCTTTGACATTGTTTTGCTTTGCTTCATCCTTTAGGTCCTCTAAATTTTACCCTCGACTTATCCATGGGTCATAGCTAAATCCATAATTTTGGCCCCAAAACGTGCCCTTAACTTATACATGAGGTCGAGTACATATATGCGGTAATTGCAAGAGTGCTACTAACAGTGTGAGAAATTTGAAACTAGGATCCACAGAGCCAAGTACATTCCTCTGAGCATTTCCGATCCTACTTGGAAACTGAGTTAAGTACCCCTTCGGTTCTCACGCCAACATTGGGGGCTTTTTGCATTTAGACTTGGACCACAGGACAGAGGGACTGAAATCCCCAACCCTTGAAAAATATGTTATTAACACAATTCCTACCATTAGACTAGACCCAAGTGTTTCTTTTCTCTATTGGTTCATCATGATGTTCAGTGACTGCCTTGGACTCTTCCAAGTTCAAAGAAGGACAGAGCTTGAAGGGGCTGCAATGCCCATCTGATCCAACCCTTGCCATACAATATGAAATTACAGCACTCCTGAAAGATGTCCATCGAACTTCTGGTTACAGACCTCTAAAGAAATAGAGTCCACCAGTTTCTATGGCAGACTACTCCACTGTTGAGCCATTTTCCCCAAGTTTGAGATGGAATGTCTTTTCTTGTACCTTGAACCCAAACTGGTTAGTGTTTTAGTCTCTGGAGCATCAGAAAACAAGTTCACTCCAACTTTTACACATGCCGTTCCTTCAGACTTCTAATGCAGACCTTCATATCGCATCTCAGTCTCATATCACATGCCCTGCTCTCTAAAGGGTTCCTCCTTGGGCTTGGTTTCTAGATCTGTGATAATAGTGTTTGCCCTCCTTGGGCTTGGTTTCTAGACCTTTGGCAATCTTGTTTGCCCTCTTCTGGGCACACTCCATCTTATCAAGATCCTTCTTGATCTCTTCCCGAGTCCGAATGCTATACCAGGAGGTGTTTAAAACGCAACGGAAAGTGTTACCAGGGAGGGGAATAGTTCAGTGGGAGAGCATGTGCTTTGTATATAGAGGTTTCCAGGTTCAACGTCTAACATTATCAAATAAGCCAACAAGTAGAGAGTGGGTAAAAGCTCTCTCTTATCATTTGGCGTAGCAGCCGTCGGTTAAAGGCGACGAGACTGGTATGAGAACGCTTCCCTAATCCTTATATTTTTCATACAGGGCCAGTTTGCAATCACTTGGTTTTACCACTTAAAAATGAAGCAGAAAGTTATCTTGCTAAATTAAAAACGTTAGCACCGTTTTTTAACTTCAAGTCTTCAAACCTGCTGCCAAAAAAAGAAAAGAGACGACCATCTAACAACTTAAAAATATCACGCAAACCCATCTATCACAGAGACAAAAGCAGCGTTGAATGAAACAGGCAGAAGCATGAATAAAACATACAGTGATATTAAAAATATCCTTCTGTCTAGGGATGGATGAGCCAATCTATTTCTGGTCCATACCAGTTTCGGAGGAATCAGTCTGTTCCATCCAAACGCAGCACCAACCGGCACATTTAAAACACCCACGCGCACCCCTTTATATTCATTTCCATAAGTATTTTAAATACAGGTATATATGCGTTCCTGGACATTACGTCTTTAACAGAAAATCTGGCGACGGAAGGAAAGAACGTGGGAAGCAAAGGGATATAGGTTCTTATATCACAAAAAGGAGGAGCGTTTCAACATGTTGCAGCAACCTTTTTATTCAACACTAACACTATCCAGGTCGGGTGAGCCTTGGAGAAGTAAGGAAAACATCTTGAACCATGTAGGGGCCACTTGAGATCTTCTTCCAAAAGGCATCCAGTGATCATTTCTGCTTTCGCCAGCCTATATTTTAACTATGGTCTTCATTTTGGTGGTCAAACCTCAAGGTTCATGGGTTGTTTTTTTAACATGCTGGGGTAGCCTAGAGGCAAAATTATTATCTGCTCTCCCCTTTTCTCTCTGTTTTGCTGTTCATTGCATGCTTATGCGCTTATGCTGTTTAACTCTGGCTATCGTAGGAAGGTACACACAGCTCCCATTCCTTGCCAGCTTTACTGCAAACATGCCACTGCAACTCGACAATCTGTGTTTCTGCAGATTTCATTCATCACCTTCCCCGTGCCAATGCTGATAAAATATTATAGCTAGACAGAAGACGAGGAGGAAAGGGAACCGGAAAGGGTTTGTAAACAGTAGTTAAATCCTCCAGCCAGCATAATTTTTAAAACCTTTTAAAGTTATGTGTTGTCCAGCTGTAGAGGTTGGATGGGGAGGTACAAATAGAAAGGCTCCCTGTAAGTTGAGTAAAGAGTGGAAGGATGAGAAAAGAAGAAGGGCTTTCAGGCTGAGGCTATCATCTTTTGTAGGGAGGGAAACTTGGCTTCCCCTTACTGAAACCATGGCCTGTTAACAGACTGCCAAAATAATGCTGCTTCGGGTCTCTTTGGAGGTATGCTATTTAAATGATGCCTGGGTCCTAAGAGTCCGGAGGTCGCACCAAAGCCATGCTCTATTCCTAAGCACCGGAGTGCAGCTTCGGTGCAGCTTCTGGATTCTTAGGACCCATGCATCATTTAAACAGCATCCCTCCAAAGAGACCCCAAGCAGCTTTATTTTGGCAGTCTGTAACAGGCCTAAGTTATGCCTTTAAAACCTTCTAACTGCAATTTTTAAGCCAAGGACTACCACCACATCATTCAGACAAGTCCAGATGATCATTATGTCCTACAGTCTTGGAACTGTAAATGAGAATGTTTTGCTTAAGAAATGCAGGCCAACGTAACGTCTCCCCCACCTCTACCTGTGAAATGCTTGGGGACACGCAGTTGTTAAACACTGGAGCATATGCTCCATTTGGCAAGTCCAGTTACCAAACCGGTTGCCATATCCTAAACAAACTGGTTTTCCTGAATAGTCTTTAGAGGCAGCCTACGAAGGATTGTGATAACTTCATTCGGATACTATAAGTGCCGTGGCAGCCCATCCATACAAGCAAGTGATCAAACCACTTCCTCAGATAAGAGTAATACTTGCCTTCCATATATTCTCTCCGTTCAGTTGTAGAATCCACACATCGATAATTCTACCTCTGAGAAACCATTCTGCAGCAACCACACAAGAGCAGAAGGGCAATGTGGCTGTCAGCCACAGCTAGGGATCTATCACGTTGACAAAAATGATATGCCATTCATATTAATCCCCAACAACAAATGATGCTGAGTATTCCTGTCCAAGTGCGCCATGTGTTTCCAGGGCGGCACTTTGCGGCTCCAAAAAGTTGTCAACCCATACAGAAGGGGACAAGCCAATGTTGATATAGTGGAGGGTTTCTTCCATCGCCGGCTCTGACGGGAGAAGAAAACTAGCAAACATGATTGTAGAAGTATGAGGATGCTCACTGTCCCACCTCTGCTTTGTCCTGGGTCAAAAGCAACACGATTTGGTCCATACAGATTTCACTTTTCTTAGGAAGGTGAAGACAGAAAATGATTAACTTCTCCTTTGGTATTAATAGGACAATCCAGGGGCAGGTTTAAAAAAATATTATCATAACCATCACCACGATCATCATTGTCACTAATATTTGACCTCTGGGGCAGTCACTTGATCAGTAAAAGTTTGGAGGCAATAAAACCATCTTTGGAATATGTGAATGGACAAAGTCCAAGGACGGCAGGTTCATGATGATAACCTTGTGAGGGACATAGAGTTGGATGGGGTGGCCCTCAATATGTTGTAAATCTACTATTTTTACATGATTCTTCTTCTTCTTCTTCTGATCAAAAATACAGGTTCATAATGCAGTTCAACCCCTACGCCATCTTTGGGCTACTACTTAGCTTGCTTTTATCCACTCCCCTCCAAAGCAAACACACCACGAAGATGATATCTTCTGCTCCAGGTTCTGTCATTAACACCACCATGCCATTGGACATCAACCGTACCATGTCTACTCCTGGCCTGGTCAGCACAGCCACCACACAACCGGCCTATGAGAGCACCGCAAATACAACAGGGCATGTTGGAAAGTCTACTGTAACCCTGGCCATCAATGCTACAACCACAGCAAGCGCTGTCAACAATGCCACTGCATCACCGGCTCGCAACACCACTGCACTGTTGGTCAACGACAGCACCGCATCTACTGCTGGCACCATCACCCCTCCAGCCAAGAACGTTACGGCATCACTAGCCAACAATAGCACTATACCGCTAAAAAGGGAGACCACCACATCGACTTCTAGTCCGATGAACACCACCACTACATTACCGGTCAGCAAAGCCACAATACCATCCAACCCAGGCATGAACAGCACCAGGTCTACTCCTCGCTTAACCAGTAACACTACAAGCACTACTACTAGAACGCCCAATGCTGGTGTGTCCGTTGCTAAAACCACCGGGAACAGAAGCGTTGCAAGATCAGCACCTTCATTTGTTGCATTCGCATTACTTGTCATGGCAGTGCTTTGCTCATAAGAAAACATTTCCCCATTGCACACTGCCATTCTCTTTCCTCTTCACTGCTGACCAATCCCTCACTATTTCTTTTGATAGGCTCTACTGTACTGTTGCAATAACTTACCAAGATGCCAGTCTTTAAGAAAACAATCGCCTGAATTCACATCCAAATCAGAATTCAAATGATCATCATATCCAAATCCAGACATTAGACTCGTCATGTAAGAATGGAGCTCACCTACAGCCACAGTTTTCAATATATCGAATGGTCCTTTCATAAAGAGATACTAGCAAATGGTCCCTTATTCCTAGATGGGGTAGGACAACGTCCACTAGCTTAAACTATTTTTGATACTAATGGCTATGTCTTAAAACCTGTGAAAGTTGTTGTTGTTACACCTCCCAGAATCCCCCAACAAAAAAGTCCCCAGCCTTGCAGTCTCTGGATTCTGGGAGATGTAGTACCAAAAAGTATCACTGCCATGTTTGGTCAAATCTGGCTCGGGCATCACAATACTTGGTTGTTATTGTGCGCTTTCAAGGTTGCTTCCAATTTATGGCAGCCATAGGGTTTTCTTGGGATTTGCTCAGAGGAGGTTTCCCAATGCCTTCCTCTGAAGCTAAGAGAGTGTGACTTGTCTAAGGTCACCTCCGCCAAAAAAGATAAGAGCAAAGATCCAGACTGCCCTCGATAACTGGAGACCGAAGCTGTCTCTATATGAGCAATTAGTCTTTTTAAGCTTACATGTGCTACTTGGGGAGTAGAGGGAATGGAGTCATATTTAAAATCACACCTAAAGTAACCAGCCCAATGATGCTCCTCTTTGAGCCAAGGCTCAGCAGTTGCTGAATCAATTCTGGCACAGCTAAATAAAAAAGCAAACCACCATGGCCTTCTTCTCTATTGCTATGCGCAGCAGGTAAGCAAGCTTGAGCGAAGAACAGGTGGGGAAAGTGTGCATTAGCTGGGGAAAGCTCAACTTAAGGGTTGTTTTGTGCCCAATGTGGAATAGAGACATGTGATCCGATGGCCCTTTTTTGAGAACCGACAGTCTAAGTTACACCAGGCAGGTGCAGCTATTGATAGCCAGTGGCTTCTATTCACTGGAGATGAATTGGAAAGTTTCTGCGCTGATGGACCACTGGTTATAGCCTCCTACATGTTTACTTAGTTAACAGGAGCAACATGTCACCGTTCAGGAGAAATGAATGCTCCATGCATGACTTGTGTTTGCTTGCCCCTAACATGACCAAAGTTGAGGTGTGTACTCCTGCGCTTTTGTATTAAGGGCTTAGCTTCTTTATCCATAGCCTAAATCCAATTGTTATTTCCAAGTGGAGCAGATCCACTGCATCTATGGAGCTTACCTGCATGTTGACTTACCAAGTCCCCACTAAGTCCGCGGAAATATTCTCCGTGGGACTAATAATTGAATTTAGGCCCACGTGGCTATAGGCAACACAAACTTTAGTCTCATACTTTGCAAGCAATGGGGCACAAGGGGGATAGCCAACTTGTGCCCCTGCAGATGTTAGTACACTACAATTCCTATCATCCTTCCGCACTGGCAATGCTGGTTAGGGCCGACGCGGCTCAGAGTTGCAGTGCAGCAATACCAGGAGGGCTACAAGTTGCCAGCCTTGGCATGTATGGTTGTTTGGTTTCCTATACAGCAGCAGTGTTCCCAATCTTCGGTCCTCCAAATGTTTTGGACTTCAGTGCCAGAATTTTTGACTGTTGGGGCTTCTGGGAGACGAAGTCCAAAGCGTCTGAAGGACCAAAGATTGGGAACCAGTGGTGTACGGAAATTCTCTCTGTAGGTAAAGACAACGTGTTTAAGGCAAGCCGCAGCCATTCTTTAACTGGTCTCAAAACCTGAGAAAGCTTTACTTGGTTGACAGGAGGAATGAGATCACTTCATCTCTCTTTCTTTAGACCCTGTTTAAAACATCTTTTCCCCCTGGAGCCTGGGGTAGCTACCTGGTGCCCTTCAGATGCATGAGACGCTAGCTTCCATAAGTACGAGTCAATATGACGAATGGGCAGGGATTTTGATGCTGCAATACGAAACACATGGAGGGTATCAGCTTACCTGTCTGTACCCTTGGGGAAAGTCTGACGCAGGCCTCAATTTTGCTCAATCTAAATGACTATTAGTTAAAAGGACATAGCAACTGCAATACATGACATGCAGGAGTTGAAGGTTCGGTTTCAGTGGGGGGTTCCAAGAAGGCATGCGCCATCCCCCATGTTTAACTCCAGTTCATCCAACTCAGCAGACTAGAGCATGATAACATTATGTGGCTGTAGGGGAGGGAATGCACGGTTTGTGAGCCAGCAAAACGAGTGCCAGGATTTCAACAATGTCAGGAAGTTCCAAAAAAGCAGTGACCATAGCACCGCTCAAACAGAAATAAACAAGGCTCCTGCCTACGCCGCAAGCGAAAGTGGCACGTAGGTCTTAAGATAGCAAGCAGGCTATCTTATTATACACCCAGAGCAAGGGCGAAAGGGGGAAAAATAGAACTTAATTGTTACGTGTGAAGCAACGGTTTACACCTCCAAACCTCAGACACGCGTCCTTCGAAGCTGAACGCAACTGAACGGACTTCCAGAGCAGCCCGGCTGCAACTGTCGCTGCAGAAAGCTCCTTCGCTTAACATTAAAGGGGATATTTTCTATGGGAATCAGGAAACAAAGGGCCAATTCATGCGCTGTTGTTTTGGTTTCAATGGTGGACAGTGAAGTAACTTCAAATGGAAACGTAAAGTCTGAATATATGGGAGTAAACCTCTGTTTGCAAACGCCTGCATCGCATTTGTGTGTCTAGCTGGGCTAATTCAGTCTTGCCCTCACTAAAAGTGAGACCAAACTTTCTGGGATGTCTAGCAACCTGAGAAGGGCAGAGGCCAGCTTCTTCCTCCCTACCAGACCTTTTGGACTACAACTCCCATAATCCCATGCTGGCTAGGGCTGTTGGGAGTTTTAGTGCAAAAAAGCTGGTGGCAAAACGTATAGAGAGGTGAAGGCTGTGTATGCCCGCATCCATGTGCCAAATTGGGAAAGTGGCATTCTTCCCTTGTCCCCCTCGGCTTCCACATCTCCAATATTGATGGTACAGATTCAACGTTATTCAACTCCTGATTTCCAGAATCCCCCCAATTTATTGTTGTTGTGTGCTTTCAAGTTGTTTCTGACTTATGGCCGCCCCAATAATGGGGTTTTCACGGACAGATTTGTTCAGAGTGGATTTGCCATTGTCCTCCTTGGAGGCTGAGAGTGTGCCTTGCCAAAGGTTACCCAGTGGGTTTCCATAACCAAGTGGATCACTACTCCACCTCTCAAACCACTACACCGCACTGACTCTTCCCAAGGTACCATCCCATTTTGATACCAGTCGCAAGCACTATGTAAGTAAGAGCCATCATGGTGTAGTTGAGACTATGACTCTGGAAGGCAATGTAAACCCACTGGGTGACCTTACACAAGTCACACTCTCTCAGAATCAACGACAGGTTCGCCTTTAGGGTCGACGTAAAGACAGAAAGGGCCTGAAGGCATAAAACAGCAGTGTGGAAGTTCAACTTGGGAAATGTACCTACCAGAAAAGAAATGCGGCTTACTAAGAACTTCAGAATACCAACAGAAGCAACTCGGTGGAAGGACTCTGGAGTTGCCAGGTGGATGAAGGCTTTTCAGAATGCCCCAATGTAAAGGATGATTTATCACACCCATTGAAATATAGAGCGAGACTTTAGTAGGATGCTCCCTCTAGTGACTACATCACGCAACCCACTTGACAGTCACTTCAGGGATGTGCCAAAGAGTTAGTATGTAGAGAGATCTTGTGGCACCTTTGAGGCTAATTGAAAGAAAGAAGCTGGCAGCATGAGCTTTCCTATAATTCAGTTTACTTCCTCAGATGCATTTAGATACATTCCTTTAAACGCATCTGAAGAAGGATCTAAGTATATAATTTCTAAATCTCATTCCCAACATTATCATAAAGAACTTATAGGAAGAAAGAAGTATCTCCAAGATCAAATGAGGACCTCTTAGACAAAATATTTGAAGCACCAAGGTTTGAATAACATGTGAATGTTGTTGTCGTCGTGTGCCTTCAAGTCTTTTCCGACTTATGGCGACTCTATCACAGAGGCCTGTTACAGACTGCCAAAATAAAGCTGCTTGGGGTCTCTTTGGAGGTATGCTATTTAAATGATGCATGGGTCCTAAGAGTCCGGAGGTCGCGCCAAAGCCACACTCCATTCCTAAGCACTGGAGTGCAGCTTTGGTGCAGCTTCCGGATTCTTAGGACGCATGCATCATTTAAACAGCATACCTCCAAAGAGACCCCAAGCAGCTTTATTTTGGCAGTCTGTAACAGGCCAGAGTTTTCTTGGCATGGTTTGGTCAGAGGGAATTTGCCCTGGCTTTCCTCTGAGGCTGTGACTTGCCCAAAGTCACTCAATGGGTTTACCTGGCCAAGCCAGGATTCGAACCCTGTTCTCTGGAGCCATAGTCCCAAGGCTCAAACCACTACACCGAACTGGCTAACAACAAGGGAATAAATCTGTACAAAAACCTGTACCTGTTCCATCTATATGGCAGCCTTACATTCATACATGCATTTAAAAGCATTTTCATACGGAGCCGTAGAGAGATCTTGTAGCACCTTTGAGACGAACAGAAAGAAGTTGGCAGGAGCTTTTGATATACTGATATGACAGACTAACATGGCTACATCTTTGAATTCTACTTCATATGGATATGTATTTCTGAGGAGGAAGAAATATTGTCCGTTCATAATATGCCAAACATGTGCTACCTGCCCTGCCTCACCTGGATACGGAAAAATGTACGTTCTCACATTACATGCATCGGAACAACAGAATATACCTAAGCATTTGGTTACCCGAACAAGACCCAAGCATTACAAATCTCTCAACCAGGGTGTCGACATCACAAACTATTCTTCCACATACTACAAACCTGGGGCTTAGCTTAAGATATGAACCTAGATTTTTATGGCCTGTCCTTGTTCTCAGCAAAGAACAAGGACTTGGAAATCCCTTATGAGCGCATCCAAAATGATGTTATTTTCCTCTTGGACTGAGCCACTTTCCATCGCTGTGCAACACACAATCGGCCCTCTGTATCTATGGATTCTTTATTTGCGGATTCAAGCATCCACCACCTGAAAATATTCCCCCCAAATTTATAAAGAAACCTTGATTTTTGGCATTTTATATAAGGGACACTATTGTAATATCCACTGTATTTAATGGGACTTGGGCATTCACAGATCAAAATCTGTGGATACTCGAGTCCCATTAAATACAGTGGATACCATATACAAGGGATATTTGGTATTCACAGACGGGTCCTGAAACCGAACCCCAGTGGATACACTGTACTTACACCAAGGATAGGTAACTTAAAACGGCACCACGTTACAACTTGCGGGTGGGTTTCGCACCAAGCGGGAGACAAGGGATGCCATAGCTACTGGTGCTTTTGAAAAATAATCAATGCTTTTTTCCTTCTGAGAGGCGAAGCCGCAAAGCGCAAAAGCAACGTGTGGTTATAACACTCTGTTATATCCTGGTAGGGATAGAATTACCACACTATTGTGGACTCTTAAGAAGGAAACGTCATCCTCAAAAGCACACGTATCATTCCTAGGAAACAAAGCTGTATGCAGTACGGTTGCCGCTGCCAAAATGAAAAATAAAGAGGCTAAGAGGAGCCAGGTTAGTTCAGATGGAGGGTCTACCTAATTCTAGCATCCTGATTCTCACTTTGGACAAGGAGATAAAACCATAGAGTTGGAATAAACCCCAAGGGACATCCAGCCCAACCTCATTCTGCCATGCAGGAACTCACAACCAAAGCCAGATGGCCATCCAACCTCTGTTTAAAAGCCTCCAAAGAAGAAGACTCCACCACTCCGAGGCAGCATATCCTACTGCTGAATAGCTCTGACCATTAGAAAGTTCCTCCTAGTGTTTCACTGGAGTATCTTTTCCTTGCGGATGCCTCAAGGAAGTTGAAAAGCAGGACCCAGAACCTAGTTTTTAAGGAATATACTGCCTCTGAACATGGAAGCTCCCTTTGGTCATCATAACTAGTGGCCAACCTAGATTCTCCTGTCCATGGACTTGTAAACGCTAAAGCCATTTGATCCAGTGGTTCCTAACCTTTGGTCCTTCAGATGTTTTGGACTTCAGCTCCCATAATTCCTGACAGTTGGCCAAGTTGGCTGGGGCTCCTGAGATCTGAGGTCCAAAACAAATGGAAGACAAAACCACTGATCTAATGCCATAGCAGCAAACTCCCTAAATCGGGGTGAGGAACCTCTGGCCTTCCAGACGTTGAGAACTTTAGCTCTCACCACCCCATTTTCCTTGGCCATGCTGGCTGGGGTTGACTAGAAGCAAAGGCCAAAACATCTAGTGAGCAAAGAGTTTCCTCACCAAAATCAATCTTGGTCGGGGTGGCTGTTCTTTTCCCTTTTCCTTAGTTGCATAAAAACATGTTTCAGTGAAAGTCCCTAAATTCTAGCATTATCAGTTTTCGGGGTCCCTAACTTCTAGCATTATAAGTTTTGAGGGTCCCTAAATTCTAGATTATATGTTTTGGGAGTCCCTAAATTCTAGCATTATAAGCTTTGAGAGTCAGAAATGTGTCCGCTTTCTGCATCTCGTGCCCAATTTTATAAACTTCCGTCACAGCGCCTGCTTTAATTTTCCATGGCTAGGTCACCTTCCTCAACCTGTTGCTCTCTAGATGTTGCTCTCTAGACTACAACTCCCATGGCCGGGGATGTAACCCAACACAACTTACCAGGCAGAGGCAGGGTAGCCTATTTTGTCAAACCACACGCTGACACTCCTCTCAATGGGAGGCTAGGGGTTGTGAACACCACGTTCTCGGCCTCTGGTTCATTGCCTAGCAGGGGCAGTTACTGGATAATAGAGTACATGAATTGACAGTGGAGATGATGACAAAAAGGACACACCGTGCATTCAAGAAAGGGCCTTAATTCCCACTCGACTCCGAAGAATGTCCCTGTGCTATTGTGCACAACAATCTCGAAACACAGAATTTTGTGCATAGGCTTTTGGTGGAAAGGAGTTCAATTATCTAAAGCTTCAAGCCTTCCAAGAGATATGTAGTTCCATGCGCGTGAATTTAAGTGTGGATCTGGTTTTTCATTGTTTGGTTGGATTATCTTCTAAGTAACTATGAGGGCCCAGGTTCCCCATCCCTTTCCAGCAATTGTTCAGGAGGCAGCGTGAAAGAGCCAACTCCGCTCAACCAGAAACAAACCAAGCGGCGTTTCAATTCTTTTTGTGAGCTGGAGGAATGAGGAGGTAAGTCCTTGGTTCTCCATCCCAATACCCTTCAAAGGCAGTTAGTCTCAGCTCCTGTTTACTTAACACAACCTTTACTTAGCACTACTACCTAAAGAAATCTTTTCTAAGGAATGGGGAACTTATTACTCTGCTGAACTCCAAGGACTGTAGCGTCCATCACTCCGATCCCTGACTACGTTAGCTAGGGCTGATGGAAATTATAGTCCAACATCACCATGGGTTCCCATTTCTGATTATATAGAGAAAATGACGAGAGAAGAAACATGATGCTGAATCAACTTTTTAAAGCACTCCTGTAGATCCTCTTTGCGGTTACATTATCAGCCGAAATGAAGACTACGTTTGTAGTTGGTGAAAGAAGACTAGGAAGAATGGCATCTTAACATCTCCTTGGTAAAAATGGCCTGTTACGGACTGCCAAAATAAGGCTGCTTTGGGTCTCTTTGGAGGTATGCTATTTAAATGATGCATGCATCCTAGGAATCCGGAAGCTGCACCAAAAGCTGCACTCCGGTGCTTAGGAATGGAGTGTGGCTTTGGCGCGACTTCCAGACTCTTAGGACCCATGCGTCATTTAAATAGCATACCTCCAAAGAGACCCCAAGCAGCTTTATTTGGGCAGTCTGTAACAGGCCAATAAGACCTTTCCTGCTGTAAGTTCTTAAATTTCAGCCATTTCCTAAACGCACTTGTAGAGCTGGGAGGAAAGCTGCGGTCTTGTATGAAGCCAAAACACAGCTCTTAGCATGTTCAGTCCGCCTAAAGATGGCCCATTAAACCATTTACTCACCAGTTGGTGAAATGGATAGGCTATTCTTTTCATGCGCTTAAAAAAAGCTTTACAAGAAAATTGAATTTACTTCCTCCAGAAGACAGCGGGGGCAAACCGCTTTGTGTTTGTCTTTGTTGCCCTGGAAAAAGGTAACACGGAGTTACCTGCCTGGCACAAGAACCAATCCCTTGGAGGCTTGCCATTGCATAACCCTCCTGAAATCATATTTAAATGGCAGAATTGAGCTGACCGATCATCAGCCGCACGCAAGGGGACTTCCTAGAGGCTCCTGTGTTTAGCCTTCATCATAAGCGTCTGAAACCGAAAACAGGTATGGAACAATAAGCGGAAAAGAATTAATGGGATAGCTACGCATTTTTAAAAGGTATTCCATCAAACTAAATGTGGGATGCAGAACAAGAAGAGGAAGACATGTGCATTTACTGGAGTGGCAGGGAGGAAGGAATATTGGGTTTTGCTACTAAGAAAGGTGCTGAGAGACTTTGGAGAGGCAGCATTGATAAAAACAACAAGAAATGAATTAAGGCACCTGGCAAGCCCAGCTGCAAAACCTATTTTATACAGCAATTAGGTAGCTCTCCTAGATCCTTGAGCGCCCCAAATGAATCAAACGTGCGGCCCGCCTTTCGGGGTAAATCCTCCCAAAGTGCTCACATGCGCTAATGCAAAATATCGATTTAAAACACAGGCCTGTTACAGACTGCCAAAATAAAGCTGCTTGGGGTCTCTTTGGAGGTATGCCGTTTAAATGATGCATGCATCCTAAGAATCCGGAAGCTGCACCAAAAGCTGCCCTCCAGTGCTTAGGAATGGAGTGCGGCTTTGGCGCGACCTCCGGACTCTTAGGACCCATGCGTCATTTAAATAGCATACCTCCAAAGAGACCCCAAGCAGCTTTATTTTGGCAGTCTGTAACAGGCCACAGTCCACATTTGCGGCTTTGACTTTTGCAGACTGGGCTATTTACGGATTTGATTCACATATTCCCTCTAGGAATCTGTAGGTCCTCCAGCATCACTCTGCTGGAAAATGATCATAGGTTGGCGCCGAAGGATTTAGAGGTTACTAGAGAAAGCACTTCTCTAGGCATGTGTAGGTCCTCCGGTGTGATTCTATGGTCAGCCTCTGGCAGATGTTGACCACAGAGTTGTGCTGGAGGACCTAGGGATTCCTAGAAAGGTTAATAACAGTGTTTTTTTTAATGGCAGTTTTTCAGCTTTCACTGTAGGTCCTGTGCCCCAAATGCCAGCCAATGTGCAAGGCCCACTGTAGAGTTTAAAGTAATTCCCATGTTAAAAACCTGCAAATTAAATGAGTTCCTAGTCCTTGTGATATATCTAAAGAAACATACGCATGCATAAAAAGGAGATCATACTACGAGGAGCTAACTCCACGGGCCAACTTAGTACTAGAGCAGTTCAGAATCCCACTAAAGGAATTATCATTTGAAAACATGGGTAGAAGTGTATGTGCCAAACATACAAACATGTGCTACCACTGAACACTGCTACAGCCTTAGGACTCGACAGTGGAGTCTTTAGTGAAGCTTGCGGTACTCATGGAGGAGATACGTCATGCGCAACATTATCACATGCTGCCCAAAGCTGCAGCTTCTCATCTTCCTATACAGGTGTTGCTTTAGGGTCCCTTAGTCCTGAGAATAGCAAACCTCTGTCCCTAGCAACAAATAAAATCAACAGTGTCAAAAGGAAAGTTAAAAGCACATAGTGTGTTCCCCAATGATATATGTCTGCTGAAGCTTCTACACAGGGATACAATAAAACTTGAACAGCTTATTAGAACCAACTCTTAGGATTCAATTACCAGGGAGTAAATCCTAATTACGTCTCTGGGCTTACTTTTGAATTGACAAATACAGATTGGCGCTGCGAAGCCTGATTTCAGAACAATACACACATGTTCACGTATTAAGTAGCCATAGGACACCCAGTGTTGTGGCTTTGGCAACATCGCTGCTTTACAACGCCTACCTTTTGACTAGGGCTGATAGGAGCTTTAGTCCAATAGATTAAATGCCTTGAAACTGCCGGACCTGGTTCAGCCTTTTCGTGACCTTAGCTTCTTAAATTCTTGCCTACTCAATGACTTGTATATTATATATTACTCAGTGTGCACTCATTTGAAGATCTCCCACAAAATGTTTAAACCTTCCGTTTTGGAAGCTGGCTGTAATAAGGATCCGAAGTTTAGAACGGCTTGATTTGAGCCTGAAATACTATTCCTGTTTATAGAGAGAGGGATATACACACTTGCCTGGGATCCTGCAACAAACCAGATCTTGGACTGACTGTGATGAGACGACAATTCTTTCTAGAAGTGTGTGTAGTTAATTCATGTGTTTTTGCTTATACAAAAATGCAGGATGAAGAAGCTGTTCAAATGGGTATGGCCCGTCCTGGCGATTGCAGTTTTGTGCGAACTGTACTTGGCAGAACCTACAACTCCCAAAGCATCTACTCCTACGACGGTTGGCATCACCAGAGAAAAGGCAACTAACAAAGTAGCCATGACTACTCCTGCAAAGGCTGGCACCTCCAGGGGAAAGGCTACTAACAAAGTAGCCACAACCCCGTCACACAACCGTTCTACTACCTTACATGGCAGTGTTCCTGTGGCTGTAATCCTACTTCTCTTCACTTTTTTAATCTCCGCGTCTTGTCTTTGTCATTGAATATAACAGTCAGGGTACCCTGTTTATGACTTGCATTTTAATTTAATTTGACCTTCAACATTTCATTTCCAATGAACATATACACATATGCACAGCTACATGCTCTTACTTTCCAATGCAGCTTTACCTTCCATGCTATTAAGTTTCTCAGAAGACAAACCAAGACATGCAAGTGAATCACCATTTTGGTTTTGCTCTCTGGTGCAAACCGACTTGATCCTCAATAACCATTAAATAGTCTCAACATGCCTAAATGCGTTTAGGTATGCATTAGACAGGTGCAACGGAGAAGAAAGAAAACGGAGGCCGACTAAACAGCATCTGGACTACAGAAATGAAAACATTTTTAAATGAATACAGAAGTGGCAGACTCTTCTAGAAGGATTTCAGAAGGAATGACCAAAATAGCTACCTGACTTGCATTAAAATGAAAGGAACTGTATCACAAAAAGCTGGAGGTCTTAATAAATAATCTAATTATGCCAAATGTGTTTCATTTCTCTTCATATACGGAGACATGTTTACACGGTTTCAAAAAAGCAATCAAGTGTATTGAGCCCAGAAGAGTAAGTCAGATTTCGCTAGACCTCATGCAATAAGAATAGTAGTAGTAGTAGTAGTAATAATAATAATAATAATGTGGTTTATTTATATTTCCTGCCTTTCCCTATGGATCAAAGTGGGAAACACAGACCCAATTTCTTCATTTCACGGTGTGTACATGGCTTGCCCAAAACAAGTCGCCACCTTGTTTTCTATCAGCATGATCCTGACATTGCCTACCTACTCAATACACTAAAGTAATGGAAGCTACTTTTTGTCACATCAAACCCCAAATACCTCTTCTTTTCCATCACCACTTTCAAGAATATAGCCAGGTCTCTTTTTCACAAGGGAGTTCAGAAATGAGATATGTCTGTTGCTAACCTGAAGGTTCATCCAGCATCACGGAAAAGGAGAAATCCAGGCACGCATGTTCCACGGCCGCCAAAGCCGGTCAAAGTCTAACACCCGAAATGCATGCTTTCTGAACTCCTGGCTTATAATACATAAAAGGTTATATATTTGGCCCCGTACAGACTGCCAAAATAAAGCTGCTCCAGGTCACCTTCGAGAGCTCTTTTAAACAGTACCTACTTTAGAATAAGAGACGTTCGCTGGCATGTTTTTGCAGAAGTGTACGCTTCGATTTGCCCACATTTTCAGAACATAAACACATACACAACACAAAAATTGGACGGACACCATTATCAAAAAGCAGCATATGCTTCTGTATAGTAATTTCACAGGTCTCAGGTGTAATAATTTAAGGAAAGAAAAGCAATCTTACCGGCGAGCGATGTAGTAGAAAACAGGGTTGCCAGCTTTGGAAGTCCCCGCTTGGTAGAAAATATTTAGTGTTTTCAGGGCCTTGAACTCCTCTTTTTCATGTACCTGGTGCCTGGGGACAGAAACAGAAGCATGAAGCCATCAATCCACACTTCTGTGTCTATATTTTGTCTTTCCCAACAGAAATAGCCAGCCAACTATTGTAGACAGAGGAAATGTCCACAGAAATACCTTGGAGGTTATGTTGAACATGCAGGGAAAAATCTAAACAAATATAATTCTGAAATCTCAAATGTGCAAAAGAAACCAGAGAGTGTCCAAGACAAAAGAAAGATAGGAGGAAAAACCGAAGCAATACTGTATTATAGTGTGTCTGCTGCAACAGGTCAATGCTTAAAGCAACTGCTGCAATTATTAGAGTAAGACATACAAGTATTTGCAGGCCATTACCTAGTCATAAACTCTTCAAACTTGGAACTGGTGAGGTTTATACTGGACCACTGTGTGTCTGCCACAGGCTTGTGTTCGGGTGGACCAAGGTATGCAAGCAAAGTCGCCATCTTGTCAAACGGTCGCCTTCCAACAGCTTTGTGGTCCCTGGTGGAAGATTGCACATTATCGATAAAACACCAGCAAAAATGGTGATGGGTATGATGTTCTTTTAACAGATATTCTCCCTTGAATCTTACATTCAACAAACCTGCAAGCTGTCACTGGTAATCAGCCATATGTAGTATTTTTAGGCCTGTTACAGACAGCCAAAATAAAGCTGCTTCGAGTCACAGTGGAGGTATGGCGTTTCAATCATGCATGCGTCCTAAGAGTCCAGAAGTCGCACCAAAGCCACGCTCAAGACTGGATCATGGCTTTGGTGTGGCCCTGAACTTACAATATCAACCAGCAGTCCATTTCTCAGGGGGAAAACACCTTCCCAAGATAGATCACTTGCAACAATGTCTAGAGTAAGTACCCTACTGTACCCTCAGCCGCTGACCAAACCCAACCATTTTGGGCCCCAGTTCAGCCAGTTCTACCTGTTGCTGGAAAGGTATTGGCCAATCTTCTCCTGATTGTTCCAAAGCAGGCGATGCAGAGCGAGTACGTTGCCGTCGCTGATGAACGAAAGGCTGTGGTTGACCGTGTCACTTGCCGGACAGTCTGACGCAATGTCAAGGAAAAACCTATGGAATCATAGAGGAAAACATAACTCTCTTTGGCTATGGTATCAAAGCACCACCTTTGATACCATAGCTGATTTGTTTTCTGAGACATGCGCACTGGGGCTGATGTTCGCAGGAGAGGCTGGAAAAGTCACTTTGGACCTACGTTTCCCAGAATCCCCAAAGCCGCATAGCCATGGCCCAAGGGATTCTGGGAGCTGCGGCTCAAAAAGTTCTGAATCCCAAGAGATTACTATTGCACATTGTAGATAGAGCCACATTTTTCTGCCAGCAAAGGGATTCTGGTTGCTACACCAGTATGGCCAGTCCAATATAGAGTGAGTGCTGGGGAAATTCCAACAAAATGTTCCATTCCTTTGCCCAGCGCAGTGAGCACACACTCCCATGGCCAGTTACCAGAAAGCAGCAGAGACAGCAACCTTCCTGGAAACTACAACACACACTGTTGTTGGCACACATCCATGTACTTTCCTTACAGTCCATTAACATTTTGCCTTCCTTGTTCTGAGACAGCAGGAACTGCCATTAGCGATACGGTGATAGCAGTGAGAGCAAACTACCCCTTCATTCTCTAGCCCCTTTCCGCCCAAGAATATGAAAGTACAATCCAGTTAGTGCAGACAAAAGGCTCTCTTTAAGAGTCAGGATATGACACCAATATTCTTTCTTTCTGCCATTGCTTACCAACCATCAGTTTTTCACAGGATCACTGCCTATGGTCAAAGAGGTTCCATTTGGTCAACATGACCATAAGCCATAAATAAAAAATGCTGGGTGAATTGATTTACCCCTTTGTAAAACCATCTAAGGACCCATACAGACAGGCCAAAATAAAGCTGCTTCTGGCCACTTTGGAGGTATGCTGTTCAAATAATACACACATCTTAAGAGGACGGAGGCTGCACCAAAGCTGCGCTCTAGTCCTTAGGACTTGAGTGTGGCTTTGGCGCGGCTTCCAGCCTCTTAGGACACATGCAGCATTTAAACAGCATACCTCCAAAGTGACCCGAAGCAGAATTATGTTGGACTGTCTGTTCAGCATAAGTTACAAGACTGTGTATCAGTTCTGTGCATGCTTCTGGTCCAACAGATCTGCCCAAGATGGATCACAGCTCTTGCTTCTGGCCCTCCAGATTTAAGAGTTGCTGTCTTTGGGATTTAATGTGCATTGCTTTACTCATTTTACCCAGTATTAGTGTGCTTTATTATCATTTCTAGACTCTGACACATGTCTACTCCGGACAAGATTTCCCAATTGACATCCGGTTCATTGTTTGCAGATCTAAGCCTGAGTTCATCCCTCTATCTGGCTTACCTTCGGGCTGCATCAAAATTGCTTTTGACAAAGTCGTTGAAAGGCCGCATGTGTTCCTCCTTTGTAAACAAGACGTGGTTGGCAATGCTCTGTAGAACCTAAACAACAAACAGAACTGCTGAAGCAACCCATGCGAACTATGACACAAGAAGCAGCACCATGAACCCTCCACTTTAGCGTGATTTTTGCCATTGCAAAGGATTCATTTCAAACTGGAACGATTAAACCCATCAATATTTGCACCCCTATGTTTGGCGATACCGTTCGCCAATCAAAAACTATGTTTGCTCAAGAAAAGTGCACACAGAAGTGTATGTATAAATTAAAACATAGAAAGCGGCATAGCATTTGTGAAAATAAATGCACTGTTAATGAAAGAGAAACTTGTTCAAATTCTTCTTGGAACAAATATATTCTTGTGGAGATCGTTTTGGAACGGATTGCGCCTTAATGTGATACGTGGCAATTTATTTCAAATGGCCACCATGATAATACTTTGCTGGTATTTTACTAAGAGAGAGCCCTTGGGTGGTGTAGTGCATTGAGCTTTGGACTACGATGCTGGAGACCAGGGTTCAAATCCTCGCTCAGCCATGGAAACCCACTGGGTGACCTTGTCAAAACCCCATGCCAGGGTTGCCCTACAATTGCCATCAATCGGAAACGACTTGAAGATGCACAACAGTAATAAAACTTTTGTTAAGAACAAGTTCTTCCTCTACCCCCCAAAAAACACCCCAAAACCCCCCAGTTTCTTCTTCACCTTAGACATTAACTTCAAGCCCCTTTCGATTCTCGGCGGTGGCTTCTTATCCAAAATCCCAGCCTCGTACGGAGAGACTATCGCAGGATTGATGAACCTCAGGAACATGGCACTGCCGACAGCTCCAATGCTGTTCTGTGGAAACCGCTGACTGACAACCTAAACAGCACAAGTTAGAATTTGATAAAAGACACAACTGAAATGGGAGGAAGGGAACAAGCATAAAGAGAAGGAGAGAACGTTTCAACTCTCAATCCTTTTTATATGGATCGCTGGAGAGATTGGGTGCCAAAAAGCCTCTCCCCTGTTAAACAAGTGCCAGCAGCAAGTGCCAAGTTGTTATCAGAAGACAAGAGAGAAAGAAAGAGTTATAGCAGTACAAAGGAGGCATGGCTTTATTGAATAACGTCTCCCCCGCTCTCTCTCACATACGCACCCATGTACAGGCAAAACCGTGTCATGTAAACTAAAAACCGAGAAGCCACTTCAAAGTGCTGATCTAGAGGAAAACAAGCTTTGCTTTCTATCTACTAAGTCTGTGGCTGCCAAATCTCGATCTACGCAAAGTGTCGCTGGAGGAACACTTCACTAATACAGCTAATATCCTCATGCGTTCCAACTCAAAAATGCTCACTAAACCACAAGAGGGAAAACAGATTTTCATTTCGTACATCATGCACTGCAACTCCCGAGGAAACGTGAATGGAAACGGCCCATTCACGAACCCCCTGAAGAACCACTTCCAAGAAACCAACTATCTTACACTTAGCCATATACAGGGCTATCTCAGTTAACAAAGCAGATATGTTCCTAGGCATGGCTTCTTAAATGGAAAAATGTTTGACCAGATGCAGAAATGGTATAGAACTAAAAAAAAAGAGGATAGATTGCTGCATGACAAACAAGAAAGAAAAGCCATCTTCTTTTTACTCATCTGGCTTTTAACATCTTGTTAAAAACATTCAGTCTAAAACTAATAAATATGCACTAACAACCAGGTCAGGTAAGTCTTCTATAAGCAAAGACATTTTGAATCTTCCAAGGACCAAAATTCATCCAGGGTTTATCTCTTCCTTTCGCCAGCCTCCTTTATGATGGCCAGACCTATAGATCTGTGCTTTCTTAACACACTGGGAGGAAGCTGATGTCTCTTTCCCCGCTTTCCTCTCTCTGTTTTGCTATTCACTGCATGCTCAGTAAGGTTTTTGGGAGGCAGCTGCTGTTTACTTTGCCTGATAACAGTAAGAGCAAATCCCATGTTAACCCCTTTCTTCTGCTTTTTCTTTCTCTGCAGACATGCTGCTGCAACCTGATATTGAAAGTCTAGGCCTCCCTTCAGCATCCTTTCAACGCTGATGCTGCTAAAAAATGCCAGAAGACGAGTAAAAGAGGGGGCTGGGAGGGTGTAAGGCTTAACAGAAAAAGAGGGTTCTCTCTTAGAGGCTTTCTTAACTGAGGTATGCCTGTATTTGCAGCATTGGAAGTGCAGATGGGGAGTGACTCCAGAAAAGCTTAAACTGAGTGAACGAAAGCAATAGGTTTGAAATAAGAGGGAAAAGGGAATGCATGATGGCAAGGCAGGACTCCTGAAGGAGGAGAACAAAAGTAATTGAAACACATGCAATTGCCCCATCAGAAGCTGGTGTATGAGGGAGGTCTTTGTGGATAGTTCCTATGAACGCTCCAGAGAATAACATGTTCAGAGGATGGCTTTTCGCCCAGGTGGATGGATTGGGGGAGAGAAAGCTTTAACGTAAGGAGGCTGTTCCAAATGGAGAGACAAGCTCACTCTCTACTTGCCCAGGATTGAAACCTGGCAACCTTACAGAAGAAGTGTCAGGATCATATTGGCAACCCATCCTGCCACATCATGCTCAAGACTTGAGCCTGCTAGAAACCATGCTGCAGAGAAGGATGCATATCTTGGAGGAGGAGGAGGAGGAATGTCTTGGGAGAAGAGACTCCATATGTCTTATTCAAAACTGGCATCCAATACATCTCTCTTAAGCAAGCTCAAAAGAAGAGTTGCCAGGCGCAGCCAACTACCATCACAGACTTGCAATACAAAAGGAAACAGATTCATTTCCTTTCTTCTTTCCAAGGTGTGGAGAGAACCACAGGTTGTAGAATAGCTTAAGACAACATAAGTTGACTTTCAAATTCTGTACTGCCTTCCTCCAACTCAGTGCCCTCAAACAGAGCAGACTTATGGATGGTGCGGCTGTTCATCGGTATCACATCTCAATTTGAACTGACATTAATCTGGACTTCCTGAATCGATACATGGATCAAGAGAGAGTTATTACTTTGATCGTAGTACACACTCATCCTAGATTTTGGTGATCCTGTCAAAACATGTGCATATTTGGAGAAAGCATGCACACAAAAAATGCAAACCTTTGGAAAGAATTCACAAACAGATAGATGAGAGCCAGAGATACCAAACCTGACAGATTCATCCACCGACCATGATGGCCAGGGATCGCTGAAGGTATAGTCAAACACATCTGGACAGCGCCAAGTTAGGGAAGGCTTGACATATTAACACATTCTTTCCAAATATGTTTTTTAGTTACATGGCAAATCTTGGGCCAGCGACACATCGCACACTTGCTCATCTGGCTTTGTATGCAGATCAGTTCCTGAAGGCAGCCATCTGTAAGTGGATGGAAACCATGCCTCGAGATCTCAGGAACGTCTTCCATGGGCAGAAACAGACATAAAAACACGAGGCATGCTTAAGCTGGACGAGACCAAAAAGGCCTATCAAGTCCATCCTGTGTTTCACAGGCAACCAGATGATGATGGGAAGCTCATAGGGGAAGAGAGGCCTGGCCTGGAAAGACTAAGAGCCCTCCTCCCGGCCGCCATCTTGAGGGGGAGAGAGGCCAGGCATGGAAAGACTAAGAGCCCTCCTCCCGGCCGCCATCTTGAGGGGAAGAGAGGCCAGGCCTGGAAAGACTAAGAGCCCTCCTCCCGGCCGCCATCTTAAGGGGGAGAGAGGCCAGGCCTGGAAAGACTAAGAGCCCTCCTCCCGGCCGCCATCTTAAGGGGGAGAGAGGCCAGGCGTGGAAAGACTAAGAGCCCTCCTCCCGGCCGCCATCTTGAGGGGGAGAGAGGCCTGGCCTGGAAAGACTAAGAGCCCTCCTCCCGGCCGCCATCTTGAGGGGGAGAGAGGCCTGGCCTGGAAAGACTAAGAGCCCTCCTCCCGGCCGCCATCTTGAGGGGGAAAGAGGCCAGGCGTGGAAAGACTAAGAGCCCTCCTCCCAGCCGCCATCTTGAGGGGGAGAGAGGCCTGGCCTGGAAAGACTAAGAGCCCTCCTCCCGGCCGCCATCTTAAGGGGGAAAGAGGCCAGGCGTGGAAAGACTAAGAGCCCTCCTCCCGGCCGCCATCTTGAGGGGGAGAGAGGCCTGGCCTGGAAAGACTAAGAGCCCTCCTCCCGGCCGCCATCTTGAGGAGGAGAGAGGCCAGGCGTGGAAAGACTAAGAGCCCTCCTCCCGGCCGCCATCTTGAGGGGGAGAGAGGCCTGGCCTGGAAAGACTAAGAGCCCTCCTCCCGGCCGCCATCTTGAGGAGGAGAGAGGCCAGGCGTGGAAAGACTAAGAGCCCTCCTCCCGGCCGCCATCTTGAGGGGGAGAGAGGCCAGGCCTGGAAAGACTAAGAGCCCTCCTCCCGGCCGCCATCTTGAGGGGGAGAGAGGCCTGGCCTAGAAAGACTAAGAGCCCTCCTCCCGGCCGCCATCTTGAGGGGGAGAGAAGCCAGGCGTGGAAAGACTAAAGAGCCCTCCTCCTGGCCGCCATCTTGAGGGGGAAAGAGGCCAGGCATGGAAAGACTAAGAGCCCTCCTCCCGGCCGCCATCTTGAGGGGGAGAGAGGCCAGGCGTGGAAAGACTAAGAGCCCTCCTCCCGGCCGCCATCTTGAGGGGGAGAGAGGCCTGGCCTGGAAAGACTAAGAGCCCTCCTCCCGGCCGCCATCTTGAGGGGGAAAGAGGCCAGGCCTGGAAAGACTAAGAGCCCTCCTCCCGGCCGCCATCTTGAGGGGGAGAGAGGCCTGGCCTGGAAAGACTAAGAGCCCTCCTCCCGGCCGCCATCTTGAGGGGGAGAGAGGCCTGGCCTGGAAAGACTAAGAGCCCTCCTCCCGGCCGCCATCTTGAGGGGGAGAGAGGCCTGGCCTAGAAAGACTAAGAGCCCTCCTCCCGGCCGCCATCTTGAGGGGGAGAGAGGCCAGGCCTGGAAAGACTAAGATGTGAGCATAGAAACACTCTTCCACTCAAGGCCTCAAGGAACTGGTATTCAGAGAACACTGTCTTTGATGATCATAGTCATTGTAAGCTTTATCCTCCATTTAAAGAAACCTCTTCTCAATTTATATGGCACTGCCCTTGGAGAAGCAAGAAGACTGGCCTACCCTGGCACCCTCCAACACAGATGGAAAACAGGTGGCTGAATTATCAATGCAACACAAAAGCACACACAATCTACAACCAGTAGTACTGATATAGCAAATTCCAACCTAAGCAAAGCTCAACCAAGTGAACACTGGCATAATCAAACTGGCAGTTTCATAAAGTAGTAGGAAAGTCTTCTGGCTTAAAAATCCCTAATGAAGTAGGTAAAATAAAGGGGGAAACAATTTCATTTTTCAATATAGACTTTTGGGTTAGTGCCATTTGAGTATCTACACAAAGCAAACCGGCACCTTCACAAAGGTTTCCGGCTCACTCTTTTCCACACTTAAAGGTGGGGAAGTTGGAAAATAAGGCCAATCCATTTGTGTGCACATCTGATATTTCACCTCCAAACGGGTATGAAACACCTCAAACGTTAATAGAATTTCCCCAACCTTTCCAATTCTGAAAACTGGTTTCAAAAAGTGAGGCGGTGCTGGAAGCATACAGCTAAATGGTGATCCTCATTCACAAAGTCGCCATCATGAGAGCTTCCAAAAGCCGACCCTTGTTGGCAGTCAGTGCCTACCTCCTCACTTTCTGTTGCTCATGTCTTGATGCTATGTAGTAAACTCTTGGGCCTGTTACAGACAGCCAAAATAAAGCTGCTTCGAGTCACTTTGGAGGTATGGTATTTCAATGATGCATGAATCCTAAGAGTCTGGAAGCTTCACCAAAGCTGCACTCCAGTACTTAGGACTGGAGCATGGCTTTGGTGCGGCCTTTGGACTCTTAGGACGCATGTATCATTGAAATACCATACCTCCAAAGTGACTCGAAGCAGCTTTATTTTGGCTGTCTGTAACAGGCCTTGGCATTTCTGATGCCTCCTCCTCTTCTCTGGTGCCATGGAAGGAAAGTGAAAACCAACTTTCTCTAGAACAGGGGTGAGCAACTCTGCAAGGCTAGGGGAATCCCATTAGCCTCCCACCACCGAAACGTTTCTGAATGCCTCCAAATGCCTTCTAGGGGGTCATTTTCACCCTGTTTTTAGTCCCCTTGGGCCTTCTTTAAAAACAAGAAGCAACCAAAAGTCACTTCTGGCTTACTTCTGACTTTTAAACAGGCCTCCGCTGGGCACAAAATGGTGTCACCCCAAGAGGGTAAGCAAAATGTGACAGAAATGCCCCCCTTAGCTTGAGCCCAGGAGGTCACAAAAACAGCCCTGTGGGACCACATGCACCCACATGTCCTTTGCCCATCCTTGCTCTAAAACAGTGATGGCGAACCTATGGCACGCATGCCAGAGGTGGCACTCAGAGCCCTCTCTGTGGGCACATGTGCCATCGTCCCTGCACAGAGTTTGCCAGAATTTGTTACTAGAAAGCCAGAGGGACATGGCACTTTGCAATAAATAAGTGGGTTTTGGGTTGCAGTTTGGGCACTCGGCCTCGAAAAGGTTCACCATCACTGCTCTAAAAGGTTGTCTCTTCCCTCCTTGACCTCAGAGGGACCCGCTAATACCAGTGCAAACATATGCCTTGCTCTTATTTTCTGACTTTCCCCGTGCGACTTGGCATTGCAAGCGGTGACCAAGAGACGCTGGTTCAGACCCGTGAGAGGCTGCCTTCCAAAATGCAAGTTGAAATGCGCACCCGCAGAATTTTTCCCCAATGCTTTTTAAACAGAATCAGATGTGAATTCAGACCCAGTGTGTTAATTGAAATGAAAGCTCTTTGGTGCCAGAATTAGTAGAATGATTTGTGTTTGTTTTCCCAGTGAGAGTGTCAAGAAGGTGGAAGTGAAGAAGAGTTTTCGAAACCAAAGGGGTGAAAACAGAAAACGGAGGAATCAGAGGAAGGTTTTGTGTGCTTTGAAAGAAATGGCGAATAAAACTTCTCCAAAACTTACTGATTTTTTGTTTTCCTTTTTTTCTTTTACGGTAGCTTTATTCAGGAGAGAGTGGCAAGTTGCCTACAGAACAGAGATGAGCACAAACAAGTCACAGCACCAACCACATACAGCAACAACAACAACAACAAAAACCAATGTCGATTCGTCGTACACAAAAATTACATGATCAGATGTAACAAAACAAAACAGAAAATGAAAAATAAAAATACACACTAATGCTTGATGGGGGTTTGCATTTTGCATGGGTGACCACAATTTGTTCACAAATACAAAGCAAGCAAATGTCAGGTTCCAATCATTTCTACTATTTCTGGCTAGGTTAGGCATGGTAAAGGAGCATTTGCTCATTGTACGCAACAATCCATGCTCACATGTGGCATTCAGAAATGTGTTTGGAAAGGGTCCAAATAAATGTTGCCCAGTATTTATTTCCTAACAGCTTTTCCAACCAGGAGGTTAGCTATGCGCTGGTTGACGTCTTACCAGGATTTGCCCATTGGTTTTAAAAGTATACGCACCAAACCTATTTGTAGACTCACATATTGCATTCTATAGAAGTTCATGCACAATACAACAAAAGATAGATCAGCCCACATTGTGCAAAGAGTACAGAAAGGTCTGCCGCTCTTCCCCCTTCTATCTACACAAAACCTTGCAGAGCATGCTCTTGACTAGTAGCAGGCAAGTCACCCATTATCCCAAGAATTGTGGTTGTGCAATGCCTTATATCCTCCATCAAATGTTACCGATTCATTCATTATTTGTCCTGTTACTCAAACAAGTATGGATCTCAAGGTTTTTACCAACCCCTAGGGATGATCTTACTGGAAATATTGGTCTCTAAGGGATGACTCAAATGGTCTGTGCGGAATCTGTGGCGCCTGGGACTTTGATGCGAAGTTAACAATCCAAACACAAAACATCTTTGTTCTTCCAGTTTGTAGATTTTGGTTCACACTCAATACCGTGAGATGGGAAGACTAACAGGCCTCCAGTGGAAGCTGGCTATCATACGGAGAGACCCACAGCTAAGCTGGTCCTGATCCTGCACACATATCATGCTATTATAGGAAAATGCATAGAAGCAAGAGCATGTAAGGAGTAAGCGAATGTCATATCAGCAGGAGAGGGAATAGCACTAAGTAAAACCAGGCTCCCTGTAGTTCGCTAAAGAGATTCTCAGTGTTTTTCTGCAATGGCAAGTGCATTTACCTCCCTATTGATTGAGAAACATCTAAATGCTGAATCCAGTAATTACCGATCTGCAGGAACTCCTAGCTCCCTTCTTTTAATTCCTTTCTCAGAGTCTGGAGTAGAGAGAGAGAGAGGATATTGATCTCTCTCTTTTTCCAAGCCGACTCCTCAAAAAGCAGGCCTAGAAAAATAACTTTACGGACTACAGCTCCCAGAATATCTCTTTGGCTTGGTCCTGCTGAGATGTGGACTCCAAACCGAATCACTTTTACAAATTCTGCTAAGGCAACAGCCTTCCCTGACAGTTCTTTGACACTTCCGAATGAATGATCTTAGGCTTGACTGCCAGGAAACAGAAGCCTTGTGGGCCTCACCCTGATGGCCTAGACCAGTGATGGCGAACCTATAGCACGCGTGCCAGAGGTGGCACTCAGAGCCCTCTCTGTGGGCACATGTGCCATCATCCCAGCACAGAGTTTGCCAGAGTTTGTTACTAGAAAGCCAGAGGGACATGGCACTTTGCCATAAATAAGTGGGTTTTGAATTACAGTTTGGGCACTCGGCCTCGAAAAGGTTCACCATCGCTGGCCTAGATATTTCCAAGCAATTTTAAGGGTATCATTTCCATATTAACTCAATGGAGAGGCAATAGAAAATGACTACTCCCATGTACTGGGAAAGGAAATGATGCTTAAGTGAATGCTAAATAGTGTCCCAAGTTTTGGGAAAGATGGTTACAAAGCTACTTCTGTCTCCAACCACCTTCCACGCTGCCGTGTCTTCCGACACAACAGTAAATTTGCTTGCAGGGTTAGGTCAAATCCATTTATTGAGAGCCATCAAGGCCAAAATTCAAGGTGGGAGCTCGGGCAAGTTGAATAACAAAAAATCCCACCCTCAGTGTTTTTCAGTCAGTTCTGAAATGTGTCCGAATCATTGCCAGTAACTTTGGCTAACTCAGAGTGCATTAAAAACATATTTGCAATTCTGTTTAGCCGTAGCGAGAGTCAGAAAGTTCATGCAATGTGTATTTAGCCTCTCCCTTCCATTCCACCTCAAGGATGGCCTACAGCTTCCTTTACTGAAACAGGTCTGGTGAGGCTTCCATAAGAGGCCCAATATCATGGCTGGCCACATCGACTCAATTTTAGAAGTGCATTATGCCCAACTGGAAACAAATTGCAATCAACCTGATTTAACCAGCCTGATATTTACTTAAAAGCCCCATTTCAAAAACCCGCCTTGATTGTTAAGCATTACTTTCTTGGACATTCTGCACTTCACAGTCATCTTCCATGCGCAAAAGGTTTACTGTGAGAGTTTTTGTCAAGACACTTCACTGGAAAAAGCTGCCATTCTCCGAAGCAGCTCCAAAAAGATCTGTGACATTCCCACAATTCTTATTTTATTCACAGGGCTGCAGGCTGGTTTATCAGTTAGAGGACTACGTTAAGACCCACATCTTTGAAGGGAAGAGACCAAAGGGATGGTGACAGAGAAACCAAACCCTCCCTGGTGAGTGGGAAGTGTAACAGGACTATATATGCCTTGTCTCAATGTCTTCAACCCAAACAGTACTTCTTCTTAGACTCATACAATTATAGTGACTAGGGCCACCAAGTCCAACCCGCCGCCATGCAGAAATGCAAAGCTAAAGCAGTCCCAAGAGATGGTCACCCAACTTCTGTTTAAAAACTGCACTGAAGTACAGTGTATTCCATAGTAATTCAGCTCTTAACTGTTCTTCACAATGTTTAGATGGACTCTAATCTCACTGGTTTGGGTCCTTGATTCTGGAGCAGCAGAAAACAAGCTTGTTCAGTCTTCTGCATGATATTTATTCAAATGTTTAATGACGGCACGTTTTTAAAATCTTTCCTGCTTTCTCACATATGCTGAACTTCACCAGTTACTAGCCGTCTCATTTCTAGCTTCATACTCATTATCATGCTTTCCCCTACTTCAGAAGAACTGTATGATAGTACCTGGCACTGTCCTACTATAGGATGCAAGTGGGTGCCTACATGATTAAATCCCAGCTCCCAAGCTGACAAAGGCCTGTTACAGACTGCCAAATTAAAGCTGCTTCGGGTCTCTTTGGAGGTATGCTATTTAAATGATGCATGCACCCTAAGAATCCGGAAGCTGCACCAAAGCTGCACTCCAGCGCTTAGGAATGGAGTGTAGCTTTGGCGCGAGCATCCTAAGAATCCGGAAGCTGCACCAAAGCTGCACTCCAGCGCTTAGGAATGGAGTGTGGCTTTGGCGCGAGCATCCTAAGAATCCAGAAGCTGCACCAAAGCTGCACTCCAGCGCTTAGGAATGGAGTGTGGCTTTGGAGCGACCTCCGGACTCTTAGGACCCATGCATCATTTAAATAGTATACCTCCAAAGAGACCCCAAGCAGCTTTATTTGGGCAGTCTGTAACAGGCCAAAGAGAAACCTTTCTCATGGAAAGCTAGTCTAGTCTCCTCGTTTTCGATGGGCAACAAGCTTTTATGAAGTTGAGGATCCAGTGATCCACTTGCATCAACAAGGGGATAGTATCACGAAGGGTAGCAACATGTGATTCTCATGAACATGTAGTTCAGCTCTGTAAAGATAAGGTACACAACTTCCATGCCCTGTACACAGCACACAAACAGGGCTCTGCAAACCTGTGACACAGCACATGATCTGCAAAAGTCTCAGGGAAGAGTTCACGGGTTTCCCAGACAACAACCAAGACAGATATTTTCCTGCCATGAGGAAAATATGCAGAAAATTACATTTTAAAGCATATATAAATGAGGTTGCAGGGATAAATCTTCCCAAAGTGCTCACATGTGCAGAAAATTACATTTTATATATGTAAATGTTGTTGCAGGGATAACCAGAACTCTGAAATGGTGTTCGCCTTTCCAACTGCATCAATGATCTCGGGTGCAAACTAAACAAAACCCAATTAGGATACTCAGCAAACATCCAGGCTGTAAGGTCCATAAATGTTGGCAGACCCAAACTTTGTGCTTGGCGCACTGTTCTCCCCCACTCATGGCATGACAACAGAAATGTTGCTCTTTCCCTCCTCCAGTTACACTGACATTGAGATACGGAAAGCAGAACGGATCCTCGCTGCTTTCACGTGCATCCGACGCTTGCAACAGGCAATGACATTACGCGCCTGAAACAGGAGGGCTGCTGAGCAAACCACCGAAAATACAACGTCAGATTGAGGCATACCTGATAGAGACAATGGCACACGCTTCGGAGCTGGGGTGGGAACTCCGCAGAGGAGCTGATGATGGCGTGGAAGAATTTCTCTGTCATCTGGAGGAGGCTCTGTTGGTTATTTTCAAGAGTTTCACTGGATTCCAACCTACAAGACAGAACTTGTCAAGACTATGCTTCTAAAATGTTACGGAGGCTCCTTCTGCAACAATACAAGAAGAAGAGCTACAGCTGTATTTTCCTTCCATTTATCACAAGCAACAATGGAGAGCACCAAATAACAAATGAGATTAGAACAGCGTCTACTCCAACAGACCAGATCTTTAACTGGAGGCTCTGCAGGAATATATCTCTGCTTGGCATATCTACTGCCTGCCAATCTCTAGCTTTTTCTCTCCCATCGCTTTGGGAGGAACTGACTGGCACCAGGATTATATTGCCTACTGCTAGGGAAAAGTAGAGGGACATACACAAACACAGACCTAATTTATAGTGAGCTTCTGTAGCTTTTAAGTGTAAGCTGCTTTAGGGGATAAACCTCGGCTGAAAAGCAGAACGTAAGCAGGCCCAAGTAAAAATCATCTTCAGTGATATAAGGCCTGCCATATCTAACGATTTAGATTGTTAACCTGACGGTAGTTAAAACAGATTAATATTAATGGAGGCAAGAGACCAAGCACTCCCCGTTTTTCTAGGGGTAAGAAAAGATGGCCAGGTCATTCAAGATCTCTCTGAAAGTAAATATACCCGTCCAGAAAGCTTCTCCACTTCTTGGGATAACGGGGCAAGCGATCATAATGTTTTTTGTGGGTTTTTCGGGCTACGTGGCCATGTTCTAGAAGAGTTTAGTCGTAACGTTTCACCAGCATCAGAGAAATCGTAATGGTCTTATTGACAGAAGTGTTGAAAAATCAAGACTCATGGCCTCAGTTGGAGGTTCATGTCTTGCCAAAACTGCGAGCCGAAAGATACCAGCACTACCATCAAGTAAGGCCAACTACTGCTACAATAGAGGTTTGGAGGAATAGTGGGCATTGTGTGAAAGAAGACCCTCGAGATATAGGAAGAGAATAGATAATCGAAGAGGAACAGATTTTATTGTGTTTTTTCTTTTAGTGCTACCAAATACATGTGGGAGAGGGAATTTGGAAGAACACTGCCTTCTTTGTCTACGTCCCCCACTTCGTACCCATAGGACCAGCCCAAATCCAAACCTTGTAGGGTCCACTTCAAAGCTAACATGCTGCCACTCGGTCGACATAATGATGGTCCTTAGCAAAGGCTCCAAAAGCTTCTGCAGATAGGTCGCCCCATAGACCTGCATGGGAAAGTTCAGCCCACTTTATTATTTCAAATGTATACCATTATTCCATTAAAGCATACGAACACAAACTAACACAGGAATACCCCTGAACTGAATCGACGGGGAATTTAGAAGGGAAGCGAAATCACTGGCTGCTAAGTGTAGTGTAGTGGTCTGAGCGTTGGACTACGACTCTGGAGACCAGGGTTCGATTCCCCACTCGGCCACTGAATCTACTAGGTTACCTTAGCTCCATAAAACTGCAATTTTCTGAGGCTGAGAGTGTGTGACCCACCGGGTAGGTTTCTATGGCCAAGCAGGGAATTGAACACTGACCTCTAGAATCACAGTCCATGACTTTAGAATCGCCTTAAGTCAGAAATGACTTGAAGGCACACAACAACAAAACACTGCTGCCTTAATAACTACTATGATATATCAGTCACGCAGAATTTAGGGTCAATACGTGTTGAAATGACATTAGTCTGACAACCGGGCCACTGCAATAAAAACTCCTGATCACCGAAAGCCGAAAACCCTTTGAAATCTACCTTGTTTTCTGTTCTGTGTTAACATTCTGCTCTGCATCTATCTCTGCTGTTCAGGCAAATGTAAGTACCTTAAAACAAAAGGTCATGATTTTGCTAGCCAGGCTGTTCCCTCTGAAGAGCGTCTGCATCGAGTCGGCCAGTTCGACTTCTTTAGAAAACATGTTCCAAAGCAACTGGTAGAGCAAGTGCCTGGAGTCGAATAAGGTGACAAGGACGCGAGCCAGTTCATCCTTTCAAAGGACAAAACACAAAACCATAGAACGTATCAGTGTTAAACAGCAGCACCTAATAAACCAAGACTGAAAAGAGAGTGTGATGGGAGAAGATAGCCATAATATCAAAACTAGACTATTTATGTATGTATGTATGTATATCCCGCCCTTCAGCCCTAATGGCTCTCAGGGCGGCTTACAATCTAAAAGAAACAAAAGGAGAAGGGAATGGTGGAGGGAAAGGGGATGAGGTCCAGTGGTTCTTCTCTCCCTCTGAGGCCTGGACCAAAGCAGATGGATTGGAGGGAGGGCTCTTCCTTCTTCCAGGCTAGTCCTGATGGAGCTGGATCTGCTATGATAGGGAAGGTAAGATAGTCATGCCACCACAACCAAACCAGGACCCCTCCAACACTGCCTACGTACTTCCCTGTAACATCTTCTAGTTACCAAGCTCTTGTAACAAGTGCAAGGAACAGAATCAGATTCAAGAGGAGATGCAAGAGACGCAAGGAGATCCATGGAGATGGATCTCCTTCTACTACAGACCGCTGAAAAAGTTGATATTTATGTTTGGCCACCTCTTCACTTCTAACTCTTGCAGCAACCTAATTCAAACCATAGTTCAGAAAGCTGTCTGCTGAAGTTCAATGGAGTAGCCCGCTTGTAAGCCCTAAAAATCTCAGCCAGGCAGGTATTAGTCAAAAAAGTAGTTGAGGCTGCTCTTGTGGAGTGGGCAGCTACCCTTCTCGATCGACTGCAAAGAAAACTACAATGCCAATCTACCTGCTTGTCCCCACCATTGCATGTTGCTCAGACTCAAGACTCACAAACATAGATCATACCCAACAAAATGATTTCTCTTACCCACTGTGAACAAGGCACCACATTCGCCAAAGCCATAGCGATGGGCAGCTCTCCCTGGTCCCCCATCATGGTAACCAACTCCACCAGCCTCTCGAAACGGTCTGCCAGCACAGTTTCTGCCAAGGTGTCAAATTCTGTGCCCTGCTGGAGAATTTTGGTGAGGACTTCCATGAACGTAGCCCTTGTCTGGAGATCTTTGTGATACCCCAACCCTATCAAACAGACAACGGGGAAAAGGTTTAGCTAAACCGGGGCGCAACTGCGTTCTTAAATCTTTTAGGCAGCTAACACGGATGTCGTCCGTTTTACCTATTGAGTGCATCAGGCCGCTATCCACGTTCGCATTCAGCAAGTTTGACATGGCCAGAACAGTGCAGTGCCTCAATGACGCCAGTCTTCGCGACATGCCGCGTTTTCTGCCGCCAGTTTGTGCGCTTTCATCTTCAACTTCGCTGCAGTCGTTGAGGAGGTTCATAAACAGCGTAAAGTACCTAAAGGCAAAAGTAATGGCTTACATATCTCAGGGGGAACCATTTTTATACAAGCAGCTGGCCTACGCAAATATAGCACAGCATCTCCCCAAAGATACAAGTCTACCTACATGCTGTGTCCCATTGGCTGGATTCTCTTGGCAGATACTCTCACCTCCTTAGGGCACAAGGAGACCTTTCTATTCAACATAGAATTAACACTTCATCATCTGTGCTTTTTATGCTACTCTTCTATTTTATAATTATGGATGATACTATTTTACTCTTGGGTTTTTATCATTATTAACAGAAGGTTGATATAGGGAGCCAACAGAGCTACGTATTAAAGCATCCCACAGAATTACAGAATCTTAAGAGGTGGAAGGGGACACCAAAGGCAAACTAATCCAACCTCCTGCTATGCAAGAATATACAAGTAAAACACTCCTGAAAGGTCCAACACACACTGCAGAAATAGTCTAGTTTGAGACCGCTTTAACTGCCATGGCTCAGTGCTAAGGAATCCTGGGAATTGAACTGTCTCACAAAACTACAGTTCCCAGAATTCGCTAGCATTGAGCCAGGGCAGTTAAAGCAGTCTCAACCTGGATTATTTCTGCAGTGTGCCTTGGACCATAGCCGCCCATCCACCTTCTGTTTAAAGACCTCCAAAGCTAGAGAGTCTACTCTGCCTCCAACAAAGCAGTCTATTCGCTTGTCGGACAGTTCTTAAAGCCCTAAGTGTTATATGGAATCTCTTTTCTGAAATGTGTATCTACTGCTTTGTGTTCTAGTCTCTGGAGAAGCAGAAAACAAGCTGGTCCCAACTTCCATATGATAACCCTTCAGATATTTAAAGATAGCCATCATGCAACCTTCCACTTCTCTAAGCTAAACATATCAAAGCTCCCTAACTCATTCCTTGTAAAGCTTGGTTTCGAGATTTTGATCATCCTGGTCACCCTTTTCTGGACACATTTCCACTTGTCAAAATCCTTGTCCATAGTCACTAAAACATTTGCTTCATCTGTCCCCAATAGCTGCTGGCTCTGAAGGGCTCCCAGTTCAGGTTGGGACGATAGCACCGAGTGACACATTTCTCTGCTCAGTGGCTTCTTATGATCTTTCGCATTTTACAAAGCCTCTCTTGAACCACATCAAACAGAAGCTTAAACTCTCCTTTTACTACAAGAAGCGTAAAGAGAAAAGAAACAGCTCCATTTGGGCACTGCCTCTTCTACTCTTTCCACTGAACGGAGCAATGAACAAGAATCCTGTGATTCTTTGAATGCAGGATCCCTAAAAAAATATTCTGAGAATGACTTCTCAGGGTTATACTTATGTAAATCCTATGCATGATGGTCTCCTGATTTAAGGGCATCCATAAAAAGCATAGACTTGTCCTGCTCAGGTATAGGAAAGAACTCTGGCTGTTAAATCTATACAATGCTGGGAAAAAGAAGCAGCCTTTACTTGAGGAACAACTGGGATTTAGCTTCCATCAGTTCAACTCCATCGCCTTCTTCTGGTTGCAGTGGAAGTCCTGCAAGGAGAGCCACCACCGCCTCCATGCTTGCCTGGTCCAAATCTCTGAACGAAACAAGAAATAGAGGCTAACATGAGAAGCACATCTCTCAGAGGTTCTTGAGCCACCATTTTTGTCTGACACTCTCAGGAAAGCACTGCAAGGAGACTTGAATTGGGTCCTTTCCGGGATCTGGAATTAAAGAGTTGTTCTCACAGTAGCCATCACCTGCCCATTGCGTTCCTGGGCACATATGGCTTTTACTCTATCTTTACCTTAGTATCATACAGATCACAGCTCATCCGTGCTATTCTGTAATGCCTCCTCTCTATTATCTCAGTCTGCAGCAACCTATGGATTACTCAGACACCTCTACTGCTTTATTGAGAAAGTTGTTGTGAAAAGATTTGGTCCCTTTACTTGCACTGAGGTTAAAAAATAACTACTTGCTATTATACTGTTATAAAAGTAACACACTGGCATAATTTAGGCCTGTTACAGACTGCCAAAATAAAGCTGCTTGGGGTCTCTTTGGAGGTATGCTGTTTAAATGATGCATGGGTCCGAAGAATCCGGAAGCTGCACCAAAAGCTGCCCTCCAGTGCTTAGCAATGGAGTGTGGCTTTGGCGCGACCTCCGGACTCTTAGGACCCATGCATCATTGAAAGAGCATGCCTCCAAAGAGACCTGAAGCAGCTTTATTTGGGCAGTCTGTAACAGGCCTTACTCTTCTGGCTTTTACTTTTCATGACTTTCTGCCACGTTTGAGGGAACAGGTTGATAAAAACTTAGGATTAATAAGAGAGTGTCATAAAAATTCTGGTTTAAATGCCTGGATGAAGAAAGCAGACCTCTTTCACAAACACACAATTCCCACTTGCTACTGATAGCATATCTGCAACCATCTTTAACTACCTAGTATACTGCTATGCAGAGGGATTTTGTAGCATCTTTGAGACTAACTGCGCAAAAGAAGTTGTAGCAGAAGCTTTTGTAGACTTGGGCTTGTTACAGACTGCCAAAATAAAGCTGCTTTGGGTCTCTTTGGAGGTATGCTGTTTAAATGATGCATGGGTCCTAAGAGTCCGGATGCTGCACCAAAGCTGCTTCGGGTCTCTTTGAAAGTATGCTATTTAAATGATGCATGGGTCCTAAGAGTCCGGAGGTCGCGCCAAAGCCACACTCCATTCCTAAGCACCGGAGGGCAGCTTTTGGTGCAGCTTCCGGATTCTTAGGATGCATGCATCATTTAAACAGCATACCTCCAAAGAGACCCCAAGCAGCTTTATTTTGGCAGTCTGTAACAGGCCTTGGTCTACTTGCTCAGATGCATGGAGCGAACTGGTGTGTTAAGGATGGACCTTTATAAGAAGACTACATGAATAGCCACAGAAATGTATAGCAAATCCGGTATATTTTAATGTTACCATATACTGAACAAAGTTGGCATTTGAACCCCTAGTACCTTGTCAGACATTTCACATCCTCATCTGTCGCCTGGTTGGATGTCCCCATAACCCAGTCGGTCAGATATTCCACCATCTTGTTCCTTAAAAGGTGGTATTACAAAATGTTGATTAAAAATAACAACACAACAGTTTGACAAATCCAAATTAAAGCAGCAACGGGGCACTGTATATTTAAATAAATCTCAGAAATGTAAACTGGTTTGTTCAGCATGTGATGGGCATTTTTTTAAAAACAAACCACAATTCCAAGTTTGCAGCAACATGAAGCCAGGAATCTGCTACATAGGATTGAATTTTTGGTTCCATCCACCTTCTGGCTGTATAGACAGGAGGAAAGTGTGCAAGCAAAACTTTGCACAGACTCCGTTATGTTTTTTGACACAGAGGAAAAGATATAGCCTACTGTGGACCACTTTCTACTCGCATTTATGGTAGTGGGAAAACATTACAACCCAAACAGGTAAATAAATATAAACACAATACAACTCATTGTTAACTTTTACCTGAATTTCATCTCTTGGCAGAAGGAGAGATCATCACGCCTCTCCATCATCACCTTCACAAGCTGACAGAGCTTGGTTTTAATCTGAATCGCATGTACTAGATTCCCCAGGACACGCACATATCTGTGAAGAAAGAATCATAGAATCATAGAATCATAGAATCGTAGAGTTGGAAGAGACCACAAGGGCCCTGATCCAGTCCAACCCCAATCTGCCATGCAGGAAATCCAAATCAAAGCATCCCTGACAGATGGCCATCCAGCCTCTGTTTAAAGACCTCCAAGGAAGGAGACTCTATCACCCTCCAAGGAAGTGCATTCCACTGTCGAACAGCCCTTACTGTCAGGAAGTTCCTCCTAATGTTCAGGTGGAATCTCTTTTCCTGGAGCTTGCATCCATTGTTCCGGGTCCTGTTCTCTGGAGCAGCAGAAAACAAGCTTGCTCCCTCCTCAATATGACATCCTTTCAAATAATGTCATAATGTCAGAAGAAACATAAAGCTCTCAGTTTGTTTGTTTCCAAAATCTGATGCATTCCATCAATAAAAAGAGGGGGAAAAGAGGATCCCAACAATTATCGTCCAGTTAATACCAGGAAAGATTCTAGAGCAGATCATGACATAGCTTACTTGCTAATTAGCTTACTTGCTGTTCGCCGCTATGATCTTTGGAATAGCGGTATATAAATAAAACAAATTATTATTATTATTATTATTATTATTATTATTATTGAACAGAGAGTCTGTGAACATCTAGAAAGCAATGTCATAACCACAAAAAGTCAACATGGGTTTCAGAGAAAGAAGTCATGCCAGACAAACCTAATCTCTTTCTTTGATAAAATTACCAGCTTGGTAGATGAAGGGAATGCTGTGAATGTAGTATATCTTGATTTCAGTAAGGCCTTTGACAAGGTTTCCCATGACATTCTTGCAAACAAGCTTGTAAAATGTGGGCTAGACAAAGGAACTGTTAAATGGATCTGTAATTGGTTGACCGGCCGAACCCAAAGGGTGCTCAACAATGGCTCCTTTTCATCCTGGAGAGAAGTGACCAGTGGGGTGTCCAGTGAGGCTCTGTCCAGTGCTATTCAACATCTTTATCAATGACTTGGATGACAGAATTGGGAGCATACTTATCAAATCTGCAGATGACACCAAATTAGGAGTAGCAGCTAATACCCCAGAGGACAGGATCAAGATTCAAAATGACCTGAATAGACTAGAAAGCTGGGCCAAAGCTAACAAAATGAAATTCAACACAGAGAAATGTAAGGTATTGCACTTAGGGCGGAAAAATAAAATGCACAGATATAGGATGGGGGACACCTGGATGAAGGAGACTATGTGTGAAAGGGATCTAGGAGTCCAAGTAGACCACAAGTTGAACATGAGTCAACAGTGCGATGCAGCAGCTAAAAAGGCCAATGTAATTTTAGGCTGCATCATTAAAAGTATAGTGTCTAGATCAAGGGAAGTAATAGGGCCACTCTATTCTGCTCTGGTCAGGCCCCACCTGGAATATTGTGTCCAGTTCTGGGTACCTCAATTTAAAAAGGATGTGGAGAAACTGGTGTCCAAAGGAGGGCGACTAAAATGGTGAAGGGTATAGAAACCATGCCCTATGAGGAATGACTCAGGGAGCTGGGGATGTTTAGCCTGAAGAGAAGGTTAAGAAGTGATATGACAGCCCTGTTTAAATACTTGAAGGGATGTCATATTGAGGATGGAGCAAGCTTGTTTTCTGCTGCTCCAGAGAACAGGACCCAGAACAATGGATGCAAGCTCCAGGAAAAGAGATTCCAGCTCAACATTAGGAGGAACTTCCTAACAGTAAGGGCTGTCCGACAGTGGAACACACTCCTTCCTCGGAGTGCAGTGGAGTCTCCCTCCTTGGAGGTCTTTAAGCAGAGGCTGGATGGCCATCTGTCAGGGATGCTTTGATGGAGAGTTCCTGCATGGCAGAATGGGATTGGACTGGATGGCCCTTAGGGTCTCTTCCAACTCTATGATTCTATCTTCTGCAACACAGTAACCTGCCCCCCTAAAAAGACAGGTTCTCTTCAGATAATAAACAGAGATAGAGATGAAAGGATTAACTTGCCTGACCAGATTCAGCATCATGGTCTCAATGCTGGCTTGTCCAAGGTGTTCTGAGCTCCCTTCCGTATGATTATCAAGCAAGTTCTTCATAATTGTAATGGTTTGCTCCACAAACTGAGTGTTAGTGTCATTCAACAATACCTGCACAAGAGCGAACAGTGCTTTAACCAACTTTCTCAGACGGCATGAAAAGCAAACCTAAAAAGTTGGACTAACAGTGAAATGAAGGTCAGTTCGCCAACTGAAGCACCTATTTGCTTTGTAGCCCACATACCGTACATAAGTAGTGCTACCCTGATGTGCTACTTTCATCTAACTTGGATCAATGTCAACTAAGCTGAGCTAGTCCTTCCTCTGCCACCTTTTCTAAAGTCTAATACACTTGGAAGAAGAGGAGAAACATCTAGCAGTCAATTTCATCTCATCAGCTACTGAAAACAGCATCAACAGCCTAAGAGAATTCTGCTATTTTATTATTCTGTGTCTCATTTCCCCCCATTCTATATTTTAAGATTGTAAATGATATTGAACAGAAAGGCAGTAAAGAAAGGTAATCGGCCAATGACTGAAGTTGGGTGAACTGAAAAAACAATCTCTGTGTATGAACCCAATTATAGGCACAATAAACACATTAATTTACCTTCTGCCTTTCTTGTCATATGGGAGAAAGCCACAGATCAAGGCTCTCTCTGTTCATGTGCAAAACTCGCACAATGAATCTGAACCAACTCAAGGATACAAAGCTTTCCTTCCACGCCTCACATCTGTGACATGCGGATGAAGCTTCTGAGCTCAGCCTGTAATATGGCTTGCAGTATCCGTTTTTAAAATGGAAACCAACAAGAATGATCTTACCTGCCCTTGAGAGTCAAAGAACTTGCTGATGGTGTTCTTTAATTTGTTGAAGAGCATTGGATAGAGGGCCGGGCTCAGCTCAAGGCCCATGAGGTCTTTAATGTTGGTCCGTATCTGCAAGCCCACTTTCTCGTGAGTGCAGACCATTAGAGACAGCAAGCGATCTATGAACTTGCTCACAGGAGTCTCTGTGTTGCCTTCGGTCGACAGCATGGATATCATGGAGCCCTTGCGCTCACTCACAGGGCCCATGGGAGGGCTGTAGGATGGGAAGGGCACACTGCCGCGATGCTGCAGGCACACCCCGCCAAGAGCGCAGAGGAAGCCGGTCATGTTGATCCACTCTTGCAGAGAATCTGTGTCCGAGAGGTCTATGGAACCGCCACCACTGACGTGGGACATCCGCCTCTTGACAATGGTCTTGTGAAGGCTTTCAGCAACCTGGAGGGAAGAAGGCAGGAAAGAATGTAATAATGCTGAATTCGGAACTCTCTTAAGGATTAGAGAGCTTAGAAAAGTTACTATTTGAACTATCAGTATCCCCCAAGCAATGCGGCTGAAGACCATGCTTGGTCTGGAGGATTCTCAGAGCTTGTCCAACACATCTGGATAGCACCACGTTGGGAGAATATCACTTTAGACCTAAATGAGAGGCAAGGAAAAGTGCCTGGAGACTATTTAACAGCCCTTATAGTATTCTGTGGGTTTTTCAGGTTATGTGGCCAATGTTCTAGAATAGTTTATTCCCGACGTTTCGCCAGCATCTGTGGCTGGCATCTTCAGAGAATGCTGGCCTAGAAGAGAGCTGGATATATATATATATATACGCATGCGCTGTGTGACCCTGGAGGAAAGCCTTTGTTTTACCTGGCCATCTTCCATCTTAGTCTTTGGATAGTTGAGGATGAGTTTTGTAGCCGCTTCCCATTTTAAATGTGTATCTTCCCAAGCCTGAAATGCAACAGAAGAAAAAACATTATTCTTCTTGAAACAAAAAAAAACAGGCTTAATGCAACACTGTCTACTGCTAAAGATGAATGCTTTTGCAAAGGGAGCAAGGGGAAAAGGTACCTCAGTGTTACCCGCCGTTGGATGTTCAATTCGCCTCAGCAATGCCATCACTCTTTTCTGGAGGGCAGCTCTTCCTAAGGAAAGGCAGTCAAAAACATATTTTCAATTTCTGGAAAAGGTCATTCCTGAAACGAAGATCCTCAGTAACAACAATTCCGACAGTCCATATTTACACAAATAGATATGATTTAACACACGGTTACAAGGCTTCACAGTGGCTCCTTCCAGCCGGAGCAACTCCTTTGCAAGACTCTCCACACACACCCTTCTGTTATCCTTCTGCTGGCAGGCAAAGAACATTTTATCCAGGTTGGCTTTGGGCAGGTGACTGGGTTACAGGAGAAGAGGCTTTCAAGAACTGGGCACAGTGCCTTAACTTTATGCTTCTAGTTGCTTTCAACCCCATAATTTGTTTAACTGTGTTTTAATACACATTTTTGTGATTTTATCTAACTTTCAAAGAACGTTGCAAGCAACTCTGAATCCTAGGTCTGGAAGAAATGCAGGAGATCAAATAGATAAGCAAGCATAACCACATCTTTGATTCATATCTGGCAGTGCAATGCTGACAAAGTGTGTCCCTGTAGGTTCTGCTGGATCTTTCAATGGTTTCCAATAATACCATTGACCAAGGTACCATCGACCAAGGTGTCATAGGTCTGGAATTCTTATTACTCTTCACCACTGGCGATTCTGGCTAGGGCTGCTAAGCCTTAAACCTGCATTTCTTTCAGGAGAGGTGTTCCGTGCTGCCAGTAGGTCTTACCTGTTGACATCACATTGCTCACCGACGCAAACTCCATAAAGGTGTTATAGTTGGGCAGAAAGTTGTGAACCGACACTTCGTCCACTCCGCACCTGATATCCGCTTCCTCACAAAGGTGTCGGAAACACGACATCGCAACCAGCACTGCCTCGGTGTCAGGGCTCCAGAGGGACATGTATAGGGCAACCTCCAATTTGGTCTGGGCTTGGCGACATATCTGGGTCCCACTGCAACCTGCAGTGCTTTCCTTGGGAGACAGAACATGGGCAGGGTTAATTATTACTCTCCATGACAGCATCTGCTTTTCAAAAGATGAAGAACATGGCCTCCACAGTGTGAGCCACATATAGATACACAAAAAGTAATGTTTAATGACTGTGAAGAAATACATAAGGAATTTATTGCAGCTTTCTTGCTAGAAGACACAATAGCACAGATCTATGGGGCAGGCTGGACATATGAGACTGAAGCTGATGCCCTATTCATTCTTCTTGCAATATGTTGTAGTCATGAGGATCTTAGGCTATTGAGAGACCCTCCCAGGACTAGGTACCAACAACAGAATCAAGGACAAAGAGTTGAAGAACACACAGACACACTCTGGGAGCAGAAGGCTTGCTGTTCCAACCCAAACAAGAAATCTGTTAAGTTATTCCCATGCTGAACAAGGCCAGTTTGGAGAATGAGAACCCTTCACTACCAAGAGTATGTTCCAAGCCCTCATTTCCGATAACTCACCACAGTGACACAAACCAAAACTTCCTGGCTCTAGCCCCGATGACTCCTGAACACCAAGGAGAATCTCGGCAGCAAACCACAAGCACCAGTGACAGAAGCAAGGTTGCCATTGGTTGCCCTGGCTGATCATAAGATGCTGAACATCTCAAAGACAACTCTGCTTGCTTGATCTGAGCCTGAAATGGAAAGGCCCAACCACAAGCTTAGAGCCCAGTATGATCAGGGCCCTTAAAACAAACAGCCATCTGACAGACGCTTAGGACTAAGTCATGCCCAGGATGACTCCGCTCACAGTGCTCTTACTCACCATGCAGAAGCTCCCTTTGCCCTTCCGGAGTGTGGCTCCTGGGATACAACGCATCATCTCTTCGTGGTCAAGAGAAATTTGACTAGCTCCACCACCAGAGACATCACATCCTACCCCATAAAGGAAGAGAAAGGGGCAGGAACTCCTATCTGATTGCTACAGAGAGAGGGAAGAAAAATAATTCAAGTGTCACCCAACTTTTCTAATTTACGAAAGGAGAAAATGTTTGGCAGGACTTTTTTGAGCCCACATTTTAAAAGCAAGGTGTACCATGCAAAAGAAAAGAAAAGGCTGACTTGCTTACAACAGACAAGCCACTATTCGCTGAGACGTAGCAGCTGAGAAGAGGGAGCTCCTGTCAAATTTAGAGGGCATCTTTGTGCGCATTGGTTCATAGGCTTGCTTCACGCTTCCAAACCAAATCATCACACTTGTTATGCTTCCATGTTGGCTGCCACCTCTGTGAATCAGCTTATAATGCGTGCGGTATCATATGAAGTTCATTTGCCCTCAAATCCTCTGTGCCTGTGATTGAATGTGTGCCTTCTTTGTTCTTCTAGCCGCACAAGCTAAACCAGTGACTAAAACTGGGAAATGTGCAAACACAAGCCTTACACACAATAGATGTGGACAGATTCAGGGCTGCATTACAAACACTGCGGGCAGAGTCTGGTTTGGACATGCACTACCATAAATAATTCATTTCCCCACCAAAGAGTGAAAAAACAAATGTGCAGTGTGTGCCACCTCACATTTTATCCTCACATTCACCCTCAAAACTAGGCTAAACTGGGAACTGATACATGTTGAATGAGCTGCCTGGCTGCATGGGATTTTGAACATGGGTCTCCAAGACACTGACTGAGCACTCAGCGCATCTCATGGGTTCTCAATAGAGATACAGTGCGCCCTTGGTATCTGCTGGGGTTTGGTTCCAGGACCCTCCATGGATACCAAAATCCGTGGCTACTCAAGGCCCATTAAATACAATGGCATAGTCTATTGGTGTTCCTTATATAAAATGGCAAAATCAAGGTTTGCTTATTGGAATTTATGGCCTGTTACAGACTGCCAAAATAAAGCTGCTTCGGGTCTCTTTGGAGGTATGCTATTTAAATGATGCATCGGTCCTAAGAGTCCGGAGGTCGTGCCAAAGGCACACTCCATTCCTAAGCACTGGAGGGCAGCTTTGGTGCAGCTTCCGGATTCTTAGGATGCATGCATCATTTAAACAGCATACCTCCAAAGAGACCTGAAGCAGCTTTATTTTGGCAGTCTGTAACAGGCCTATATTTTTGGGAATATTTTCAAGCTGTGGATGCTTGAATCCTTGGTTAAAAAAATCCATGGATATGGAGGACCAACTGTGTTGCCAGCTCTGACACTAATAACTGAACTCTCTTCATACGACAGAGACATATGTCTGTAGTATCCCTACACAAGAGTTGCACCTAACGTATGAATGTCCCGCAGGCCCAGAGACAGGGCAGGTGGAGTCATTTTGCACGACAGTCATCCAAAATCCCACCAACAAGGGTTGACTGCTCACAGTTCGCCTGTGTAGCATCCAAAGTAGTTGTAGTCAAGACAGCAACAGTCTGGTAGCAATACAGCGAGCAAAAAAGAGAGCAAGGGATCTCAGCACAGATTTGTGTCTCCTGGGATGTAAGAAAACCTCTGGGTTACGTTTTCACCTCCTTTACTGAGCAGGAATGTTACATCTGGCTGGAGCCAGCCAATTTTTCTTTCCACTCTCAAACCATCTAATATACTAGAAGCAGCAAGCAGTGTTTGGAAGGGTTTTTCCCCCATGAGGTTGGTTCAGGCATTCACTTACTTTGTTTTTCAGGAGAAATTTGTTCCTGCAGATCAAAATCTCCCGCAGCCACTTGAGGATCTCGGTGCTGCTGAGAATCTGATTGCTTGTTAGCCTCTTGCATATACAGAACAGCATCTGTGAGCTGCAGGAACATGGAACCGGGGAAATCATCATCATTAGCCACTTACAGATGTTCTCCATAGCTTGAGGAGCAATATTTGAAGTATGCAGCTCATTACAATAGTTACAATAAAAGATGTAGAAGTAAAATCACAGAATCACAGAATCATAGAGTTGGAAGAGACCACAAGGGCCATCCAGTCCAACCCCATCCTGCCATGCAGGAAATCTCAATCAAAGCACCCCCATTGACAGATGGCCACCCAGCCTCTGTTTAAAGACCTCCAAGGAAGGAGACTCCACTCCGAGGAAGAAATGTCTTCCACTATCAAACAGCCCTGACTGTCAGTTCCTCCTAATATTGAGGTGGAATCTCTCTTCCTGGAGCTTGCACCCATTGCTCCGGGTCCTAGACTCTGGAGCAGCAGAAAACAAGCTTGCTCCCTCTTCAATATGGCATCCCTTCAAGTATTTAAACAGGGCTATCATATCACCCCTTAACCTTCCCTTCTCCAGGCTAAACATCCCCAGCTCCCTAAGTCGTTCCTCATAGGGCATGGTTTCCAGACCCTTCGCCATTTTAGTCGCCCTCCTTTGGACACATGGCTCCAGTGTCCTTTGGACACATGGCTCCAATATTCACACAATATTCCAGGTGGTGCCTGACCAGAGCAGAATAGAGTGGCACTATAACAACAACAACAACAACAACAACAACAACAACAACAACAACAACAACTTTATTACAGCCATTTTGCCAGCACAGAGTGGCACTATTACTTCCCTTGATCTAGACACTATACTTCTATTGATGCAGCCTAAAACTGCATTGGCCTTTTTAGCTGCCTCATCGCACTGTTGACTCATGTTCAATTTGTGGTCTACTTGGACTCGAGGGCCTGTTACAGACAGCCAAAATAAAGCTGCTTCGAGTCACAGTGGAGGTATGGTGTTTCAATGATGCATGCATCCTAAGAGTCAGAAGTCGCACCAAAGCCACACTCCATCCCTAAGGACTAGAGCGTGGCTTTGGTGTGGCTTCTGGACTCTTAGGATGTTGCATCATTGAAACACCATACCTCCACTGTGACTCAAAGCAGCTTTATTTTGGCTGTCTGCAACAGGCCCTAGATCCCTTTCACATGAAATACTCCATCTTCTCAGAGGGTCCCACTCAAGTCCTAGTTTCTTCCCATAACCAGGAAAAAGAAAATAGGACAAAAGGTCTGGTGTGGAATAAAATGAAAGTAACCGCTGTCTACAAACAACACATTTCAAAGTGGAAAAACTCCTTCACAAGCTGAGACACAACGCTGTACATGTAGGGTTTTCTTGCTAACTTGACATTTAAAAAGGGCCTCACCAATAAGAGTACAGTAACAGCTTAGAAGGGATATGAACAACATTATTCTTTTTTTAAAAAACTATGTTTTTATGGCTACTACAGCACCTAAAAAAGGAATCGGGAAAGAATCTAATTTACAAGGTAAAAGGTATAATTACCTGATCTCCCAAAATGTTTCAATGGGTGCATCTGGATTCCATAAATCAATGCTGTCTAACTGATGAAGCACAAGTAGGGCCTGAACATCCAAACACAAAGACGCGTCTCAATAAATGTAACACCGAACAAAAGATTCCCTAGGAACACATAGCTAATGTGTAAATCAAGATATTGGCCTGTTACAGACTGCCAAAATAAAGCTGCTTCGGGTCACTTTGGAGGTATGCTATTTAAATGATGCATGGGTCCTAAGAGTCCGGAGGTTCCTAAGCACTGGGGTGCAGCTTTGGTGTAGCTTCCGGACTCTTAGGATGCATGCATCATTTAAACAGCATACCCCCAAAGAGACCCCAAGCAGCTTTATTTTGGCAGTCTGTAACAGGTCATTAAGTCCTGGCAAAGACAGGCTCTTTCGAGAAGGAAAAAAAAACCCAAGAATTCATGGGGAAGATCTTGAATATTAGACATACTGCCCCACTAACGTCCATTCATTTCAACAGGGTCTACTTTGCATTGCTGCAATGCAATATATTACGATGTGATTGATATTCTATGTGGGAAGCATCCCTTACAGCGCCAGGGCTGCCAAGGATAGGTGCTGCCATTCAAGTGAAGGTGGGAATAAAAATAAGTAATAGGATTTTGTGGGGTTTTCGGGCTAAGTGGTCATGTTCTAGAAGAGAAGATGCCAGCCTTCCTTCTCTGAAGATGCCAGCCACAGATGCCAGTGAAACGTCAGGAATAAACTCTTCTAGAACATGGCCACAGAGCACAAAAAAACTATGGATGCCAGCCATAAAAGCCTTCGACTTCACAAAAATAAGTAAAACCCCATGTTCAACAGAAAACAAGTTGCACTAAGTCAGAGAATACGAAACTAGGAAGGATTCCAATTAAAGCTAGGAAGGATTCCAATTGAAGCGAAGTGCAAATAAGGTTCTATAGCCTTCCCCAAGTACATGTTTAGTCCAAAGCACACTGCAGAAATAATCCAGTTTGAGACCGCTTTCGGGAATCCTGGGAATCGTAGTTTATTGTGGCACCAGAGCTCTCTGACAAAGAAGGCTCAATGTCTCACAAAACTACAGTTCCCAGAATTCCCTAGCATTGAGCCAGGGCAGTTAAAGTGGTCTCAAACTGGATTATTTCAGCAGTGTGTTTTGGACCTCTGTCACTTCCAGCACAGTCAAAGCGGTGGATATTTTCCTATTTTGGGCCATATTAGTTTGCACCCAGCCACAAATAATGAAGGCAAGAAGCTCAGACCGACAGGCCAAATTGTGAAGCCAACGTGCCAAGTTAGATTTTATTTGGTCCCCTGCGTCGAAAGAAACCAAAATGATGCGTTTTGTCACAGTCTGAAGGCTTGGCTTTAAAATAAGCTGGCACTGGCTTCGGGAGAGAAATTTAGATCTCCATTTCCACCTTGCTTTTCCCTTTGAAGCAATGGACCTAGATGTAAATGACGAAGCGTGAGTCCCTTACCTCCATGGCTTCTTGAGCTATTTCAGGCATGCTGGACTGGGGCACCAGTTGGACAAGCCCTGTTATGAGTTCAGCCGTGCTGCCCTGCGTCTCGGGCCCCTGTTTCTTTGGGTTCTGTATACGAAGGTAGGGACATGTAAGCCTGTGTTTGCATGTATGGATTTAGTGACATTTACACTCCAAGCAGAATTTCATAACGTATAAGATCACTCTCTGTGTGCATTTGCTCTTTTATCAGAAGGAAACACACTGCGCTGGACCCTGGAGGTACTTCAAAAGCCGACGTCTTGCAGCTTTGTGAACATATGCGTATAAACATGCTTTTGAAGTGGGAAATTTAAGGAACCAATCCCTCCACGCAACAGGACAAAGTTGTACAATTCAAGATGAGTTTGATAACTTGATTCTGTTCAATGCATTAATAAACCCCCAGATTTTGTGGATGCAGTGGACCAGAACAAGCAGCGACAAGGTACCAACCTTAAGCAACAGACTTGAATTCCCTCACTATTTCTCATGCATGTTAACTCCTCTTAAAAAGCCACTGCTTGTTTGTGATAAAAGAAACAAACTGCGCATGTATTCACGTTGGAAAAAGTCTTTTACTTACGCAGAGCAAGAGTTTTGGGTCAGCATGGATGAGCTTTACCATGGATAACAGCAAAACCTTATAACTTCTCGTTTCCACGTCTGTAGGTTTTTCTTTAAATTTAAGGCTTGTCATTTTCTCTTTAAATGTAAGACTCTAAGGGGAAAAAAAACATGACTATTAACAAGAGCCAGGTTATTCCAAACTCACCTATAAGGCACTATTTAGACATATAATATGCATGAGACAATTCTGTGTAAATGTGACCTGCATAACCCACAAAGGTTCTACTTTGTTAGCTGCCAGAGCATCCTGAGTTGTTATTTCAATGGACCCTATGATCCCATCGAATCCCATCCATGTCACTTCTCAAAGAAAAAGAGATACTAGAGGAATGGTATTGAAAATCTGAAAACAGCAGCAGTGAACAAAGCAACCTTTGCATTCACGCTCATTAGGAAAAAGACTGAAAATCAATCTACTAGTATATGGTGCGAGCGCATTTGAAAGCCAGACACTCCTCCTCAAAGAGGACATTGCAGAGATAATCTTTAGTAAGGAGGTGGGTGAAGTGCAACCAAAGCACCCAAAACCAGCCACAAAGGCCCTGACTCTCAAAGATCCTAAAAATCTACAACGCTATATAAATAAAGTATAATAATAATAATAATAATAACAACAACATAAATAGCTGAAAATGGCAGCTACAGGTGATGTTATGAACCTCTGGTGTGCTAGGACACAACAGTACAACCCATGGGAGGTTGCATAGAAGGAAATATGCCCTGTCCGCAAATGTCCACTCCTGCCTTAGACCTTCTGTTGTAACATCTGGGTTTGTACACTTCCCAGCACTCTTGGAATGGAAACATACACACAGGCCCTGCAGCAAGTCACACAAGAATTGTAATAAATGGAAGAAAAGGAGCAGGGACTTACTGGCGTCATGCGAATCGGAGTGTGCACACCTGAACCTTGAAGAGCTTTGTGGAGGGTTTCGCTGAACATGCTGCGGAGTTCCACCGAATGACAATACACAGCATCGATCTTGGGCCACCAGTCCAGCGCAGACTGAAGGGGACAAAAGACCAGCAGGGATCGCAAAATAAGCATTAACAGAAAACTCAAGAGCAGCACGGAGCCCAACATCCAGCAAACGAAGTATTCCTATTCATTTCCCTCTTAAAATCATCTAAAGAAAGAGATGCATCTTTCTCCTTAGTAATACTAAGTTATTATCGCCACTCTGGGAAAGGGGATTCTGACTCCTCCAGCAAGCTTTGGTTAGAATCAGAGTAATACAGTCAGAAAAGCCATGGGGATAGAAGGTGTTTCAGTAACCCTGAATAAAGCTTCTCTGAGGCATGGTCTCCCTAATTTCTATGGTGTGAAAAATCCTCTGATCTGATAAGTTACTCAATGCAAGGGTTGGATACCTTTGACCCTTCTGTTGTTTTGGCCTATTTCCCATTATGGTTAGGGCTCACGGGAGTTAAAGACCAAGACATCTCAAGGACCCTTGACTTACAGAAATGTTACACTGGAAATAACCAGCCTCCACTGTTAAGTTTTTTGTACTTGGCTACCTGCAGTAATAGCCAAAAGGAATCATCCATCAGGAATTGATGGTCAATAGGCCCACTTGGACAATGCAAGTCCCTGCCAGACATGTTCCAAAATAATCTGCAAGTTATTCTTAGGGCTGTAAAAGAAAGGTTGCAAGGGCCCATTACGGACTACCAAGAAGCAGCAGTCTGCCGCCACCGCCACCGGTTGCAGCGTCCGGGAACCGCAGCAGCCAAACGGCGCGGTTCCCGGACGCTGCAGAGAAGGAACGCGAAAATCGCGCTCCTTCCTGAACCCCGGAAGAGACGCCACAAGGCACTAGTCGCACACTCACGGCGTCACTTCCGGGGCGCGACGTGTGGTCACAGAGCGTCCGCTACGTCAAGATGGCAGCGGCCGTGTGGAACAGCCGCCGCCATTTGTTACGGACTCAGTCCGTGGTAGGGTTAGGGGCGTCTGGAAGAGATGTCCCTTTCTAACCTTAGCACAGACTGAGTCCATGTGTAACGGGCCTAAGATCCAGTGGACAACTGCCTGTCAGTGCTACCACCAAAAGTATGTTTGAACTACAAAGTTACATCGGTTTCATATCACTTTAACTGCCATGGCTAAGGTTATCATGGCTTTTGTCATGGATGTGGTGCTTAGACGATGCCTTGAGGAGAAGCAGTGAAGACTAAAATGCTCCAGACAGGCATTCAGGATGCTTTGGGAACTGTATTTCAAGAAAGTGGGCACATCACCAAACTACACTCCTAGGCATAGGATGGAGCCATGACAATTCAAGTGATACAAAGATGGTACAATCATTGTGTAGATAGGCCCTGAAGGACTGGAAACAGAGTGCAAGATCACACGCAACCTCCTCCAGCCTCCTTCCACTTTTTGTCCCTTGCGAATTTTCACCGACACACTGAACCAGCCCCTGTCATTGGGCCTACGCTGAAGTTAATTTGGGATAATGAAAGTCAGGCATTTGAAAATATCCTCTAAGATCTCGTTCTACCAACTATCATTTTGTGAACTGAATTAACAAGTATCTGCAGAAGCTTAAGGACTTACGTTTGTGATTATGCGGTGGAGTGAATTTACCAGGACATAATGAAATGTTGATGGGGAATTCTGTGCCAAGCAGGTCTGTAAAAGAGGATGTAAGAAACATTTTAGAAGATCTTCTTCCATAGAGGACTTGAAAAGCAAAGGTAAATCTGCTCCCAGTTTCTCCATAGCAAGGACCACCAAAGTCAGCTTGATGTTACTATGGGCCTTCAGGCAATTTATTCCACTTTATGGACACCCTGTCATAGGTCTTCTTGGCAAGATTTGTTCAGATAAGGTTTGCTACTGCCTTCCTCTTGGTGCGACTTGCCCAAGAGTCCCCCAATGGGTTTCCATGGCTGAGTAGGGAATCGAAACCTGATCTCCTGGAGTCCTAGTACAACATTCAAAACTGCTACATCACACTGACTCTCTATCAAAGTCAGCAAAGCTTGCAAAAGGGCCTTTCTCCATGAATGAAGTGATTACACATCTGTAATACTTTCCTTTAAGCAAGAGATAGGCTCCTGGTGGACAAGGGTCAAAGCAAACACAAAAATACTATTCAGTCTAGAATATCAGTATCCAAAGGGATCTTGTAGCACCTTTGAGACTAACTAAGCGAAAGACATTGTGGCCTGAACATCCAAAGACTTGGTCTACTTCCCCAGATGCACAGAGTGCCCAACACCACATGTATCAGGGGACATAGACCAAGTCAATGAAAGCTCACGCTACACAAAAAAACCAGAGCTTCTTCAGTTAGTGCAACCGATAAAGGTCACTAAAAAGCAGCAGGAAAGGCATCTTGAAAGCAAGCTGCCCAAAAATAGATTTCTAGAAAACACTCGAAACGGTAATTGCTCAGAAATGAATCTCTATTATTCATGAACCCCCAACCGCTGCTGCCTTGCCCATACCCAGCGTCTCAAAAATAGCTTCAGAACAAAAAGCAGATGCCTACAGACTCACGGCCTCACCTTAAAGTGCTGGTTGTTTTTTGGGTTGATGCGAAAGCAGGACACTAAGCAGTCGATCATGAGGTCAATGTCGGCATTCTGGTTGCTCCTCAAGAAAGGCTTGCTAGGGTTGAAGAGCAGGTTCTATAAAAGAGCAAACGTGGGTCCTGGTTATTTCAGTCAATCCGCCTTACCGCCATGCAGCCCTAAGAAGAGTATCATGGAAAAGAATTCAATTGCCTATATATCAGTGGTTCTCAACCTTTCTAATGCCGCGGCCCTTTAATACAGTTCCTCATGTTGTGGTGACCCCCAAACATGCAATGATTTTCATTGCTACGTGCAAATATGTGTTTTCTGATGGTCTTAGGCGACCCCTGTGAAAGGGTCATTCGACCCCCCAAAGGGGTCCCGACCCACAGGTTGGGAACCACTGCTATATATGCTGATGAAGCTATTAGCGGATGTTGCTTTTCAAAGGATAAGACCAGGGTTTGAGGAATGTGTTACCATGTTTGAGGAATGTGTTACCAGTATCTTTGAGACTGACTGATTTATGTTGACATGAGCTTTCATGGACTTCAATCCTTCAGATGCATTGATGGGAGTATTGTATTAAGCCACAGCTATTTAAGAATGACTACGCAGCATTATAAAAGTAAAGGGTGGGATGAGAGTATGGTGGGATACAGTACGATGGAAGATCTGGTACTAGTCATAAACTTTCAAAGAACTGTGTAAGATGATCAACAGCTTATACAAAAATGCATACCGTGGGAGATGCGTACAAATGTTTATGCAGAATTTGAAAAAGGACATTGCAAATCGCTGTGGGAGTAGGACAAAACTTCAGAATAATAAAAAAGGCCGCTGACAAATTCAGCCATTCATTTGCACTATCCCTAATTTATAGCATAAACTCTGGTCTGAGCTTCCAAGTCAATAACAACAGGAGAGTTGGAGTTCAATACCAATTCACTACTCTCATTTTCTGCCCGTTGGTTCAAGCTCACTTCGGTTTCCAAGTACCCCAGCCTCTCATAGTGATACAACAGGTCTTAACTAGTTGTTGTCATCCCACCAAGTCATACCTGATGCCTTCCTGGCCCTGGCATGATGTCGAAACTGAACTATTATGTATTTCAGTACACTGTACGTGAAATACAAACAGAAGCATGTGTACACAATGCACACAATTTCTTTTTCCTACCTTGAGATCGACCACCATCGACTGCACTAGAAGGAAAATGACAGAGTTGTCTTCCCAGCTGATATAGGTCGATGCTTTGCACAACTTCACGCAAGCGATGGCTGCACTTTCGGTGAGCTGTCTACTCCCGCTATGGCCTGCAAGTGCCTTCCTGAGGTTGTCCAGAAATAGCTTCTGCGGGATTCAATAATACATCAAGACGTTATAGCCCCAGCCTCAGGTACCTGGATGCAATTTTCACATCCGTCACCATTCAGCTGGAGAACATCATCATTATCTCTGGGATGCAGTGCGCCTTATGTCATAATCATGGCAGAGCCTCAGAACTACCTTTTGCTGCACTAGAACAAAATAATCCTTAAAACCCTAGATGCCATACAGTTGTAAAATTGTGGCCGCGGAAGTCATTTTCAGTTTTCTTTACCTTGTTCATTTTGTTTTCATCCACCACATCTTTGGCAATGTCTTGGATGATGACCGGACACAAGACAAGGAGTATAATTTGCAGCGGCCAAACGGCCGCTTTGCGTTTCGTGCTTTCTGCAAACCCGTCCACCAAATCAAAGAGCTTCTCTGCACAATCTGCAATGAAGAGATGAGACCAAATCAATTAATCAATGCAAAACGAAACCAAACCAAAAAAACCCAACTGCATACACTTAGCTCCAAGTGCGGCCAAGTTGCAAAAGCCGAAATCCCTCCCATTTTTAGCACAGTATCAATGGCCTGTTACAGACAGCCAAAATAAAGCTGCTTCGAGTCACAGCGGAAGTATGGTGTTTCAATGATGCATGCGTCCTAAGAGTCCAGAAGCCACACCAAAGCCACGCTCCAGTCCTTAGGGCTGCAGCATGGCTTTGGTGCGACTTCTGGACTCTTAGGACACATGTATCATTCAAACACCATACCTCCACTGTGACTCGAAGCAGCTTTATTTTGGCTGTCTGTAACAGGCCAATGTTTGATACCACAGCAACAACTCTTGGAAGGCATAACACCCTGACTTTACATGGAAATGCAAGTCCTCTTTCCTACAACCCTCTAATACTCATTGGGAAAGAGGATCATCTTTTTGTCAGTATCAGATGTAATAGAGAAGTTGGTTTTGCCCACGAAAGAGCAACTGAAACCATTTTTTAAAAAGTCTTGCAATCCCTTAAATACAATGACGTTTTGACAAAATCTACTGGCAAACAACCCACTTCACAAAGAGGCATGGAGTACAACCTCAGCTGGCAGATAATGCTAAACACACTAGGGCCAAGGAATGGAACGTAAAAAGGTACCTATTGCATCCTTATGTGGAATAAAATCTTTCTAAGGTGCTGCAAAGTGTGTGAACTCTGAAATAAGGGGTAACTGAAGGAAGATGTTGCCTGCAAAAATCAATTCAGGTGCATAGATTAGGCAACCCAACTATTGGCGTTGCCTTACCTGACAGATCAGTCTGTGGCGTCTGGTACAGCTTTGTAAATTCCTCTGGATAGTTTTCCACCCAGTTCCAAAATGCCTACATCAAAACAGACGTCAAAAAAGAACCATTTAGTACAGAGAATGCATTTGTAAAGCGGTGATATATCTAGTGATGAGATACATCTAGTGATTCGACAGAATCCTGGGATTTGTAGTTTTGTGATGCTCCAGTCCTCTGGCAGCGAAAGTTAAAGACCTTGTATAACTGAAAATCCCAGGATTCGGATGGAGCTACAGCACTTAAAGTGGTATCCAAACTGCATTATTTTCTACAGTGTAGATGCGCCCATAAGCAAACTGTGGGATTTGCTTTCATAGGCTGTTGCTTATTTAGGCCCCATACAGACAGGCCAAAATAAAGCTGCTTCGGGTCACTTTGGAGATATGCTGTTTAAATGATACATGCATCTTAAGAGTCCGGAAGCCACACAAAAATGACAATCCAGTCCTAAGGACTGGAGCACAGCTTTGGCACAGCTTCCTGACTCTTAGGAAGCATGCATCATTTAAACAGCATACCTCCAAAGTGAAGCGAAGCAGCTTTATTTTGGCCTGTCTGTATGGGGCCTTAGATAGCTTTTAAAGGGGGATCAGAGACGTTCATGGAGAATAAGGCCACTAGTTATGATATAACTCCACTATTAGAGGCACTATGGCTCCAAATACCAGTCCATGGGGAAAGGGAAGCTGCCTTAATATCCAGCTTTTGGACTTCTCAAGAGATATATGGTGAACACTGTGCTAAACTGGATAGGCCTTTAGTCTCACCCTTACCAAAAGCGCAGTTTTTCTCTCATATATTCTTACATGGCCACACTTTATTCCTTTTTTTTGCAGGGGAAGCAATGGTTCTGTTCTTCAGTATTAACCAAAAAAAGGCACATGAGCCCAAGAAAGTACAAGCAAAGAAAAAACTTGCCTTTTCAAGACTGTTGATAACCGCCAGTTGCGCTACTTTCTTGAGGGCTTTGAATTTAAAGGCCGTCTCTGAAACAACAGCAACAACGAATAGGATCACAACCCCAACTGCATAAAACCGCAAGCCATCGCCCACTGACCCAACAAACAGCAGCTCCTGCAACGTGGCTTATATTTTATATTTGGCTCAGTACCTCCAACCGTTGTCCGAAGAAGGGAGGAAAATGTTAAGGAAACAAAGCATGTTGGGAAGAGCCAGTGATGAAACCGAAGACATGACAAAAGGAAGGACGACGAAACAGCAGAGGACGAAGCTGCCAGCAATCTCAGGAAAGATGACACGCTGGAGGAGAAACGTCCTAAAGCTTTGCTCAACAGCTGACAAAAAAAGTACTGGGGCTTCGGCTTGTTTAAGTCCATTGGAGGGATCTGGAAGTACCACCTTATTTACCTTATTAAACAGAACTGGGGCCAAGCTAGCCATGATACAGGAAAGCCACTGGGTTTTTATTAATGGTGGCTTGGGGAGAGTAAAGAGAAGAGAGACAGTTTGGGACATGAGCAAAGAGATGGCTCTGCTGTTTTGCTTTGCGCCATTTCCCCGACTAGAAGCCACACTTCCAAAGCTGCCATGTATCCAGCAGAGGCAATTATACAGGGTTCATATATGCACTTTTAAGTTGCAGGGGAAACAAGAGTCGTAGGTGAAGAAGTGTTAACTGAGAAGGCAGTGTGATGGGGGAGTGTTTGGTTTACTTCTAGGACCTACACCTCGCCCTTGGAAATTGCTCTCAAGGAAGCTTACAAAGGTAGCAGAAAAATAAAACAGCCGAAAACACGAAACTGCAAAACCTAGAGCAAACAAAGAATGTGACCATCAGTAATAAGCATTCCCATTCAAAATGCCCAGGGAAAACTGGAATGTCTTAACAATGTAAGCGGCACCATACCAGGAAAGAGTACACTTGCCCCTCCATATTCACTAGGGTTAGAGGCATACACCGCAAATAGCAAAAGCACCATGGTTTTTACTTGAGAGGACACCTCTTTAGGAATCTCTAGGTCCAACTCTGTAGTCAACGTCCGACAGACACTGACCATAGAACTGTACTGGAGGAGCTACAAAGGCCTAGCAGAGCAGTGATGGCGAACCTATGGCACGCGTGCCAGAGGTGGCGCTCAGAGCCCTCTCTGTGGGCACATGTGCCATCGCCCCAGCATAGAGTTTGTTACTGGAAAGCCAGAGGGACACGGCACTTTGCAATAAATACGTGGGTTTTGGGTTGCAATTTGGGAACTCGGCCTCTAAAAGGTTCACCATCACTGTAGTAGAGTACTCTCTCGAGGAATCTCTAGATCTTTCTCTATGGTTAAAGTTGACCATAGAGTTGCACTGCAGGACCTAGATATTCGTAGAGAGAACATATTAATCAAATCCGCGAATAATCAAATCCACAAATATGGAGGGATGAGTGTATTTCATTATCAAGGCACCAACAGCAGGAAAAGCCTGGGCACCACCTGCAATATCTGTGATGACAGATCACATCAAATACAGTAAACAGGTAGGAGCATGTGGACCTTGGTGTTTATATTGTGCTACCCCACCAGACCAGGATCAGGCCTCTCTCTGACTCCAGCTTGTTTTTTTAAGGAATCGTTTTATATCCCATGTCATATTTCCCATGCCATGGCTACCTTGGATGTTACCAGGATAACATATGCGAAACACTTGGAAGAATGACAAACAAATGCTGTTGGGAGTATCACCTACCTGTCTGGACATCTCACTTAATCCCAGACAAGCGCTAGAAGCGTTCAAGGTTAGTAACTCTAAGTAAGGCCTTAGAACTAAGAAGCATCGGTTTCAGTAGGATTTGCCTCTAAATGAGTGCATTTAGCACTGCAGCTCCAACCCAAAGCACTCAAAAGCCTTTCTGCTTACCTTGCAATATGCGCTTCAGCTTAGCACAGTCCACGCTGATGTACTGCAAGAGTTCGATGTCGTGAACGTCTGCATTGTCTTCAGAGCACACTGTCAATTCCTGCAATCTGGAACATTAAAATAGCCCTCTCAAAATGGACAATAAAATTTGTGCCCACAATGTAGTATTAAATCACTACAAAGTGATGGTGGTTTTATTAATATAAAGGCATTCAGCCCAGCGCTTTAAGATCTGTCTGTCACATGTATACAGTTAAAGCAACCATGGGCCCGTACAGACAGGCCAAAATCAAGCTGCTTCGGGTCACTTCGGAGGGATGCTTTTTAAATGACACACACATCTTAAGAGGCCAGAAGCTGTGCCAAAGCTGCGCTCCAGTCCTTAGGACTGGAGTGTGGCTTTGGCACGGCTTCTGGCCTCTTAGGACGCATGCATTGTTTAAACAGCATTCCTCCAATGTGACTCAAAGCACCTTTATTATAGCCATATTAGTTATTTCAGTGAAAACATTTGAAACCATTGCTCCTTATGATTTCCATCCATCCCACTCCCAAGTCCCTACATCCAAGACCAGAAAACCAGAAGCCTAAACACCACTGAGAACTTATTATGGGGTTTTTTCACTTCTTTATACTCCAAACTTCCTCACAAGAAGCCCACGGCTATCATGAATGTTAGCCTGAATTCACAGATGACCCAACAACCTCCAAATAGCTCCAAAAAGTCTGGACTCTTTCGCAGCCACAGTTAACCCCTGTGTAATTTCAACTATCACAATCTGAATCAACGTTTACCTCGTGATCTATGTTGGCCAAGGGCAACAGGATTTAACTACCTGTGAGGAGTATCTCACCTGGTGGAGATACGGCTGAAGACTGCATTGAAGTTGTTGCAGCTGAGAGAAAAAAGGACTCCAGAGGCAGAAGTGCGGAGCTCTGCAGCATGTTGATTCCCTTCCCGGTAAGTGTGGATAAAATGGCAGATCTCCGGCAGCAACTGTTTGACCAGCATCGTCTCATCCAGCCTCATGGTGTCTTTCGGTTGCTAAAAGAATACAATTTATATGTGACTACCCTGAAGACATCTCAGAGTGATGGGTCCCCCTAATGTTCATAAACCAGTAGGAAAAAGCCCAACGTTTTAGACTTCATCCCCCCTTTTACTATGACCATTGCCATGATGAGAAGAGGTGGCTGGAGAATAAGACCCCAAACTGCTGGAAATCTACTTTGTACTCCTCACCACCAGTACCTTCTTCTTTACGCTCATAAAGTTATGAAGTACTGTTCAGACGCAAAGGACGTGTGCTTGAACTAGTCCACTACACGCCGCCAGCTTGTGGAAAGGTACCATGCATCTGTAAGCACTATCCATCGCTGTGACCCGGAGGAGGTATTTACACTGAGCCTTCAGGAACCATTGGAAGAAGGGTTTGCTTTTACCATCTTGTAGTGCAGCATTCCACTGTAAGAGCAACTTGGTGTCTTTCTATTTTAGACATGTGAACGCTACATGAAGGATCACTGTCCTTCTCAAGGGCCTACCCACACCTCAAGAATAGGGTGGAAAACCTTCAAAACCAGACTTTGGTCACCTCCTGTCTGAACCACTGGACAGAAGGTGGAAGGAAAGCCTCCAAGCCATGCCACCTCTAGTCATCTTGGCAGCTGGCTGGCAGGCAAACCTTAGAACTCTATGGTAGGCTCCCCCACATTTGCTTGTCTGCCCTCCTCTGAATCAGGATCTCTGACTCTCCCATTCCCTTGACACAAAGATTACAACAATGTGCGATTCCAAAGCTCCTATGACCGTATGCTTTCCGTCCTCTATGCTTTCACTTTCCTGGGTTTTACAGACAGACTTATAATCTGCCCACTTTCTGGCCCTACTCACTTATGTAACGAAGACTGTCAGGGAGGCTCTGGCCAAGGAAATGGAGACCTCCATTCCATGTGCCAGATATTAAGGAGTTGGTATACAAAGAAAGGGCTGTTTCTTTGGAAACATAGGAAACCTTCCCTGAGGCTGAAGGCTTTCATGGTCGGCATCCATAGTTTTTTTTGTGGGTTTTTTGGGCTCTGTGGCCATGTTCTAGAAGAGTTTATGCCTGATGTTTCGCCAGCATCTGTGGCTGCCATCTTCTGAAGACGCCAGCCACAGATGCTGACGAAACGTCAGGAATAAACTCTTCTAGAACATGGCCACAGAGCCCCAAAAACCCACAAAAAACCTCCTTGGAGTTACACATCAACTGCCTTCTCAGTATGATTCGGGTACCAAATCAAAACGTCTCTTTCTCTCCCTCTTTTTTGCATCCAGATTTTTAACGCTGCTACGTTTCATGAAACTTTAGCCTTTCTCAATAACTTTCCTGGTACTGAAATCGTTTCACTGTGGACTTATTTTTGCCCATCCAATTTGCGCTGGGGCTTTGGTCGAAAACACACTGTAGAAACAATCCACTTTGAGACTGCTTTAACCGTCCTGGCCCAGTGCAAGAGGATCCTGGGAACTGTAGTTTTGCGAGACATTTAGCTTTCTCTCTCGGAGAGCTCTGGTGCCACAATAAACTGCAGTTCCCAGGGTTCTCTAGCACTGAGCCAGGGCAGTTAAATCCATGTTCAGAGAAGGCTAGGAACAGGCCGAGAGTGTTGTGACTGGCTTTACAGATTGCCTATAAGTATGTTTATACAGGTGTCAGATGACAAACTGGGAACTATTCCGTCTGCAGCAGCTTGGAAAGCCATCTTTCAAAACCGGTATGGAGAAACGCAAGCAGCTTATAGATGATCTCATTACGCTCAGCTTAAAACTGTGTTAAAGAAACCCTCAGGAATAAACACAGACTTAGATTTCACCAAGGCTTGGGTTTTGGCTTTGGAGCCATACGGCTTCGCAGAAGGATCTGAACCACTAACCGCATTCCCAAGGTAGTTAAAAAAGGATAAAAAGCAGACAGACTCCAAGAGGAGAGTTAAGTGGAAATAAGAACATTCTTCCCTCCTGGAAACCTCAGGACTACATTCCCACTGGAAGTTTAGACAAAGTTAACTAACATAAACTAGGAAGCACCTGCAGAATTCATCTTTGGAGAAGAGAAAGGTTCATTATCTTTGCACAGAACTGTTCCAAATTGGAAACAAACCCACAATGTCGGTGGAAATCCCCAGCAGAGTTAAGAAATTAAGACTTTAAACATTAGCTGAAAATTTCTTAAACCTATAGGTCTGGTCTGTATTACAAGCAAAGGACATAAAAGTTTGCTTGCCCCATGTCGATGTGCAAGCCTGTTTCACATTTCCAGACGCACCAGTTTATGATATGTTATTTGGATTAGGTACAAAGCTAAAGCTGCAAGTTTGCTCTCCAGGTGTAACATGAGTTTCTTTTCCTGAAGGACAGACTTTCCTTTTAAAAAACAACACACACAGGAAATAATCATAAAGAAGTTGCATTGCTTCTACTGAGGAGGTAAAAGGCATTAGGAATCAACTATAGAGCATAGCTCTCCAATGTGCAAATGGCTGCCTTGCAGTCCTGAGAAATGCTCTTGGACCACTTGCTGACAGATGCTAGGTACTCATTTGTGTCAAATAAACTGTGTTAAAAGATCAGCTGTTGATATACAGAACAGGTTGTGGCATCCTGGTAGATGTTTCCCAACCACAGCATGGAAGTATTTGTATTACTGTTATCATGAAACACACTAGGTCCTGCTATTTCCAAACTACAAAAATGTACACACCATCACAATCGGTAGAGAAGAAGGTTGTCCGTGTGCAATTCGCCAAGAGCTCCAAGAGTCCGTGTGCAATTCATTGATCCAAAAAGGTACTCACCCCAGCGAGACATTTTTCCAGCGTGTCCAAAATAATCAGCTGAGAGAGATACAAGTTCTTTTCGGCAGCCTCTCCAAATATCCTCTAGAAGGAGAAAAAATACGCCTTATTTAAGAGAGCCATCTTGCCGTCCATCTCCTAACACAATGAAACATCTGCTTTACGAACCATATTAGAACTGAGATGACAGCTGAAGTTTTGGATTCTTAATGTCAAAATGGCTAACTTTTGGCTTTTTAGAAATGTCTACCTGAATTTGATCCTCGCAACGAATAAAGCAATTGCGGAAGGCCTAGGAAACAAAGGGGAGTTTGGATAAAACTTTGCAGTTAGATCTTTTGTACTCAATGGCCTGTTACAGGCTGCCAAAATAAAGCTGCTTGGGGTCTCTTTGGAGGTATGCTGTTTAAATGATGCATGGGTCCTAAGAGTCCGGAGGTCTCACCAAAGCCACACTCCATTCCTAAGCACCGGAGTGCAGCTTTTGGTGCAGCTTCCGGATTCTTAGGATGCATGCATCATTTAAATAGCATACCTCCAAAGAGACCCAAAGCAGCTTTATTTTGGCAGTCTGTAACAGGCCAATATGTGTCCTGGATTCTGCTTTTTTTCCAGCTCCTGAACATTTCCTAATCTCATTTTTTGCCAACAAATTATCCGGTAGAAGAACCCTACATAAACCTCACATCATAAAGGCATTATTTCTAACACCTAATTTAGGTTACTTTACAGACAGAACACACATTTTGGGTGCCAAAAAACATCTGAGCCCATAACAGCAGAGAGATAAACCTGATCAACTACAAATTCTCTAGCATGAGCTGAAGGACCAGGGAGAGCATATAAAGTTCTCCTCGTGAACTCCCTATTTACATTTGAAAATGAAATTCCTAATCCTAATCCTCAAACTGGAGAGAGACCTGGGAAGAGGAAGAAAAAAATGAATGACAAATACAGCGCACCCATGCCATACGCAGCTTTCAGCTTACGCTGAAGCCATGCACCAAAAGAGGGAACGGTGCGCACGTCCATGGCGCACACGAGCCCCGTCGTTTTAAATAGAGCTTGAGCATATGAGGCATTTCCCTTACGGGGGGCAATCCGGAATGGATCCTCACATAAAGGAAGGGTCCACTGTACCTTTTCTTAAAAGGTGCTGCCCTAAATAGCAACATAATGGTAGATCTGATGGACTCCCACTGGTTTTAGGATTAAGTATGAGAAGCACCAGAGATGCTGTTACTCTGACCCCATCATGTTCACTTCTGCTCTTTAATGCCTGCCCCTTCATAGAAATAATGAACAATGTCATTTTATGCTAGTTACACACATGACAGGATTAATGTGCTTTCACCTTGTCTTAAGAAAGCTCACTATGGCCTGTTCCAGACTGCCAAAATAAAGCTGCTTGGGGTCTCTTTGGAGGCATGCTGTTTAAATGATGCATGGGTCCTAAGAGTCCGGAAGCTGCACCAAAGCTGCACTCCAGTGCTTAGGAATGGAGTGTGGCTTTGGCGCGAGCGTCCTAAGAATCCGGAAGCTGCACCAAAGCTGCACTCCGGTGCTTAGGAATGGAGTGTGGCTTTGGAGCGACCTCCGGACTCTTAGGACCCATGCGTCATTTAAACAGCATACCTCCAAAGAGACCCCAAGCAGCTTTATTTTGGCAGTCTGTAACAGGCCTATGTCAAAATAAGAGGAGATGGCGTTTTTTAAAAAGCAGCATCAAATACATTATCAGTGGATTCAACGGAACCGCTGACATCCAACCAGTCGCCGGACGTTGAGGAAGCCAACCTATTTTAACCGCCACAGCCTTAAAGCATTCCTTCATCAATCCCACATCCCAGCAAGGGAACATACGGACTTACCATGTTGTTAACATTTTTCAAGATATTGGTGAGGCCGCTGATGACCAGGGAAAACTTGTACTTGGAAATGTTGATGAGACATTCCTTGTTATGTTCGGTGCTGACTTTGGTGTGAGTATTCTGTTGGCTGGCTTTGATTGGAAGCTGCAGGAAAAAACAAAGAGTAGTAAGTAAGCGCTCCCTTCTGTACTGCAGCGGACCCTTGTTATACGCTGGGGTTTGGTTCCAAAATCCCCCATGGATAACAAAATCCATGGATGCTCAAGTCCCATTAAATATAATGGCATAGCGAAATGGTGTCCCTTATAAAAATGGAAAATCAAGGCTTGATATTTGAAATTTATACTTGTTTGGAACATTTGCAAACCGTGGATGCTTGAATCCGTGTATAAAAAAATCTGTGTATAAGAAGGGCCGACTGTACAGTCTGTAGCACTGAGGCTTTTTTAACAGGTGAACTTTTCACGCAACAGCAGCACATTAATCATTTTCAACACAAATTAGAACAATAGAATCATAGGCCTGTTACAGACTGCCAAAATAAAGCTGCTTTGGGTCTCTTTGGAGGTATGCTGTTTAAATGATGCATGCACCCTAAGAATCTGGAAGCTGCACCAAAGCTGCACTCCAGCGCTTAGGAATGGAGTGTGGCTTTGGCGCGACCTCCGGACTCTTAGGACCCATGCATCATTTAAATTGCATACCTCCAAAGAGACCCCAAGCAGCTTTATTTTGGCAGTCTGTAACAGGCCATAGAATGATAGAGTTGGAAAAGACCACTAGGGCCACCCAGTCCAATCCCACTCTGCCATGCAGGAACTCAAAATCAAAGCATCCCCGACAGATGGCCATCCAGCCTCTATATAAAGACCTCCAAAGAAGGAGACCCCACCACTCTCCGAGGGAGCGTCTTCCACTTTCAAACAGCACTTACTCTCAGGAAGCTCCTCTTAATCTTTTCCTTAAGCTTCCATCCAACGTTCCATGTTCCAGAGCAGCAGAAAATAAGCTTGCTCCATCCTCAACATGACACACCTTCAAATAGTGAAACAGGGCTATCATATCACCTCTTAACCGTCTCTACTCCAGGTGAGACATACCTAGCTCCCAGGGCATGGTTTCCTTATTGCTCCGTCTGTTGTATTTAAGCAAGATAACATTAAGAGCCAGGAAACCAGGGTTTGAATCCCCACTCAGCATGGACTCTGGATAAATCATGATCGCTTGCAGCCTGTACACACACATCTTAAGAGGCCAGAAGCTGCATCAAAGCTACGCTCCAGTCCTTAGGGATGAAGCATGGCTTTGGCGCAGCTTCCGGACTCTTAGGACGCATGCATCATTTAAACAGCATAACTCCAAAGTGACCTGAAGCAGCTTTATTTTGGCCTGTGTGTATAGGGCCTTAGTCCCAGAGGAAGTCAATGCTAAATTTTGCCCAGAAAACCCTAGGTTAAGGTCACCTTTGGGTTGCCATAAGTGCAAAACAACTTGCCAACACTGGGCCTATCTGATGCCACCCATCACTTTGAAGCTACAGTTCTCTCTCTGATATACAGACAGAAAGTCACGGCTGAAGAAATTAAGGATTCGCCTAGAAATAGCACAGGGAACCCGTTTACAGTCAAGACTTTGTCACTGGCAAAGTCCGCTGTGTGCATAATAAAAACTATCAACATCTAAAACCGCAGACATGCCTGAGACGGATTTTTGGAGCAGTTACAACAAGCATTTCTAAAATGAGGAGGTGGCGCTCTGACACATATACAGAGGAAAAAACAAGCAATACTACCAGAACGCAGTAAAAGTGAGCCCTGTGTTTCAGAATCTCTATTTTATCTACTGCAGAGAGATCTTGTGGCACCTTTGAGACTCACTGAAAGAAAGAAGTTGGCAGCAGGAGCTTTCCTAGACTTCAGTCTACTTCCTTAGATGCATATATAGGGTCAAGTATGTGGAGAGATCTTGGAGCACCTTTGAGACTCACTGAAAGAAAGAAGTTAGCAGCAGGAGCTTTCCTAGACTTCAGTCTACATCCTTAGATGCATATATAGGGTCAAGTATGTGGAGAGATCTTGGAGCACCTTTGAGACTCACTGAAAGAAAGAAGTTGGCAGCAGGAGCTTTCCTAGACTTCAGTCTACTTCCTTAGATGCATATATAGGGTCAAGTATGTGGAGAGATCTTGTAGCACCTTTGAGACTCACTGAAAGAAAGAAGTTGGCAGCAGGAGCTTTCCTAGACTTCAGTGTACATCCTTAGATGCATATATAGGGTCAAGTATGTGGAGAGATCTTGGAGCACCTTTGAGACTCACTGAAAGAAAGAAGTTGGCAGCGTGAGCTTTCCTAGACGTCCAGCCACTTCCTCAAGATGCATTTAGGCTGAGGAAGTAGACTGAAGTCGACGAAAGCGCATGCCGCCAACTTCTTTATTTCAGTGAGTCTCAAAGGTGCTACTTTTATCTCCTGTATAGGACAGTCTGGTTTTACTAAAGGTGTCCACCCCATCTATGTGTAGACCAGTGCAGAGATGCGCACATTTGATGTGGAGAAACCCAACCCGACTACGGAGGCCAAACCTATTAAAAATGGATGCGATTTAAAACAGAAACAAAAAGGAGAGACGCTTCCCGCTTGCCGATGCCCCATAAATTATGAAGTGCAGGACTCTAATTGGTAATCATTATTTGAAATGATAGGAGAAACACCAGCCTCAGCAAAGTAAGGTGCAGAAAACATCGCTCTCCCTGCAACAGACATATATGGCCTGTTACAGACTGCCAAAATAAAGCTGCTTGGGGTCTCTTTGGAGGTATGCTATTTAAATGATGCATGCATCCTAAGTATCTGGAAGCTGCACCAAAGCTGCACTCCGGTGCTTAGGAATGGAGTGTGGCTTTGGTGCGACCTCCAGACTCTTAGGACCCAGGCATCATTTAAAGAGCATACCTCCAAAGAGACCCAAAGCAGCTTTATTTTGGCAGTCTGTAACAGGCCTTAGGTAGCATTTTGGGGAGATGGCCACAGGAGGAGAAAGATACTAAGAAAGATGCATCAACAAAATCAAGTGTCGGGTTTTAGGAAGCCAACATCTGGCTTGCGCATAAGTGGTGGCTGAGGCATCAAATTAAGTGACCATGTACTAAGAGTCCGTTTTGCTTCTGGAGAAGTACAAAACACCAGTGAGGGCTGCTGTTTCCTACCCAACATCTCATTCTGTCTTCTCTAGCTCCTGCAAGCTTACTATATAGAGGTGAGTGAGAAAAAGAGAAGAGCCATGCTTTGTTGTAAGGATGCCTGGTCAGAATAACCATTGACAGATTTCAGATGATAGCTCCTTGAAGCCCTGACCACTAGCCATTCTGGCTAGGATTTACAGGAGCTGGAATCCAAAACGTCTGGAGGGCACCATTTAAAGACATAGCCGTGTTAGTCTGAAGCATAAGTATGTAGAGAGATTTTGTAGCACCTTTGAGACCAACTGCAAGAAAGAAGTTGGCAGCATGAGCCTTCCTAGACTTCAGTCTACTTCCGCAGATGCTTCTGAGTAAATATCTGAGTAAGTAGAGCAAGCATCTGAGGAAGCAGATTGAAGTCTAGGAAAGCTCATGCTGCCAATTTCTTTCTTTCAGTTAGTCTCAATGGTGCTACAAGATCTCCCTATATACTGGAGGGCACCAGGTTGTCTATCCCTGCTTCAGCGTTTAAACACAGCCCTAAAATTTATCCCAAGTTACCCAAAGCTAGAGACAGATGTTGTTAGACCACTTCATTGCTGAGATTACATTTAAAGATCAACCTGGCGTTCAACTTTCGGTGGTGACTCCTTCCACCAGGCACAAACTACCACACAAGTATCTTTAGCTATATTAATTCAGAAAGGCAACAGAAGATGAAGTGCAGCAACTATAAATTAAAGAAATCCACGTCTGAAGCTCTCAATAGCAACACAGATAAGGCTTGAAAGGGCTCCAGGATGCCAAGACACCAGTCCTGCTCCACGAACACTAGGCACTTTGTCTGAAGGGGCATCCACCAATGTTTCAAAAGGTCACAGACCAATCGTTTCCCGCATGCGTCATTTACCAGCCGGTTGGTCGCAAGCCACTCCAGGGCGGAACAAAACCTTGCCGAAAAATCCAGTTTGAGGAAGTTTTGCTTCTGATCAAACGGCGTACAAGCAGCACATCTGCAAGCCACGTTTGCCAAAAAAGCACATATTTCGCATGGGTGGTTATAAATGACAAAAACGTAACTAGTTTCTTCTACATCTTTACTAAAATCCCTGAATATAAAGGATTTGCATCATTAGTGTGTCTCTTATCACAGTCCATGGTAATCTTCCTAGCACAGTGATGGCGAACCTATGGCACGCGTGCCACAGGTGGCACTCAGAGCCCTCTGTGAGATTGCCAGAGTTTGTTACTAGAAAGCCAGAGGGACATGGCACTTTGCAATAAATAAGTGGGTTTTGGGTTGCACTTTGGGCACTCGTCCTCTAAAAGGTTCGCCATCACTGTCCTAGCATATCTCAAGAGTTCCCTCCATTTTGGCAGTTTTGATATTTCCAGATTTGATTATTCACGGATTTGATGAACATGTTCTCTCTAGGAATATCTAGGGCCTCCACTGCAACTTTATGGTCAGCTTTAATGAAAAGTTGCACTGAAAGACCTAGAGATTACTAGAGAGAACACTCTACTAGGCCTTTGTAGCTCCTCCAGTGCAGTTCTATGGCCAACGTCTGTCGGACATTGACCACAGAGTTGCGCTGGAGGACTCAGAGATTCCTAGAGAGGTGTCCTCTCAGGTAGAAACATAGAGTTCTTGTTATTTGCAGCTTTTCCATATCCACGGGGGTCTTGTGCCCCTAACCCTAGCGAATATGAAGGGACAAGTGCACTTTCAATGGATACCTTTGCTAATGTTTGAATTCCATAGCTGTTACTCTCCTACAAAGATTGCAGCCTTTACATGAGAATGACCGAACTATCTGGAGTTATAGGCTTCTGTTAATGAACTGAGCCAACAGTTTATACAGTGGTCCCTCCACATTCGCTGGGGTCGGGGGTGAAAGACCCCCATGAATGTTAAAAACGGTATTCTTTTTACCTGGGAGAACACCTCTGTAGGAACCTCCAGGTCCTCTAGTGCAACTCTATAGCCAATATCTGCCAACATTTGATCATGGAATCATGCTGGAAGACCTACAAATGCCTAGGTTTTTCTAGGTACTCCAGCACAACTCTATGGTCAACCTCTGGCAGGACCTAGAGATTCCTAGTGAGGACATATTAATCAAAACGGCAAATAGCCAAAGCTGCAAATGCGGAGGGCCAACTATATTTCGTACAAAATCCTAACCAGATCAATTGCTCTACGACGTCTCTATGAAGGCACACCAACTTAGCAATCATCTAAAACAGTGCTACTCAGGCTAACTGATGTGAGAGACCACTAGTTGGATCTGTCCCCTCAATGTGCCAAGGATTGGCACTATGTCTGTGCTCATTGGGTACAAGGGGCACAATTCTTTCTTTCTTTCCTGAAAACTTTCTATGTCCAGCCAACCAATGGCTCAGACTGGCACCAACCCATGGACCATCACTTTGAGTAGCAGTGGTCTAGACTCTTGTGGGCAGTCACAGTGAATATGCAAAGCGACCAGCCGGAACACCACTTCCCAAACCCAGAGAGCTGGATGGACATCTGAAGCAACCTTAAAGAATTAAGCTACTTGTCCATCGAGCCAAAAACTATCTCTGGGAGCAGCCTTCCAAGATCTTCCATGCAGAGGGCTCTTTCCAGCTCTGCTCCCTGAGCTTCTCAAGTTGAGGTGCTACAGAGAGAACCTATGATGCTCTGCACACCTGAAACCTGTGGTCCTTGCTATGAAACTTGAAGTAACCTAGAACTTTTACATGGCACACATACTGACTGGTTGCATTAAAAATCTAAGGCCTGGTACAGACTGCCAAAATAAATCTGCTTCGGGTCTCTTTGGAGGTATGCTGTTTGAATGATGCATGCATCCTAAGAATCTGGAAGCTGCACCAAAGCTGCACTCCAGTGCTTAGGAATGGAGTGAGGCTTTGGCACAACCTCCGGACTCTTAGGACCCATGCATCATTTAAATAGCATACCTCCAAAGAGACCCGAAGCAGCTTTATTTTGGCAGTCTGTAACAGGCCTAAGACAAAATCATACCTACCTCTCTCTCAAGAAAGTGTGCAAGTGCCTGGTCCCCAGTCATTCCTACTTGGTTAATCTTGTTCACCGGAATAGTTTCGGTTAACAACGAACCCACCAAGAGGAAAACTGACCACTGCATTCCAACCAGGACTCCTGGATGGCTATTTCCCTAGCAAGCCAAGCTCCAAAGCTGGCTTAAAATACTTAGCTTCTTTAAGGATTGCAAGCCAAGACCAGGCAAAACGCTCTCCTTGTGTAGATAGAGATGCAGGTAGATCCATTTCGCTATCTTGCAAGTAGGCATATTTGCTGTTAGAGTGATGAAATTCAGCACAAAAGGAGCGAAGACCAGAAAAGGGAGGCAACACAAGGTTGAGGAAAGTGTTCTGTCCATTCAAACTCAGATTTGAGGCACTTGTAACAGAAAGCATAAACCTGTGCTTGCTAGACTCTTCTTTTGCTAGATTTACTTATGCGTGAGTTTATATTTAACAACATTTCGTTTAAAATGCAGAACAGGGTGTTATTTTAAATGAAAGGGTCCCGCTTCACGCACTCATTCGAAGTGTTAAGACGCTTTTTGGGGGGCTAGTGTTCCCAGAGTAGGTAGCCACAGATAGCAAACACTACAAAAATATTATATACAATCATACACAGAAAGTGCCAAACCGTGTTTTGCAGCAAAGTTAATTCTGCAAAACACGGTTTGCTACTTTCAGTACGCTGGATCCCATTGCGGGATATACATTCTTGACATAAATACAAATGTTGGCCCTATACAGACAGCCAAAATAAAGCTGCTTCGGGTCACTTTGGAGGTATGGTGTTTCAATGATGCATGCGTCCTAAGAGTCTGGAAGTTCTTCTGTACTCATAAAGATAGCCATCATTCCCATTTTTACAGATGGAGCACTAAGGCTGAAAAGGCCTTGCCAAAGGACATCTAAAGCAGATGAATTACATGGACTTGGTTCTCCAGAACCTTGTTATCAAATCTCTATCTATTAAAATAGCAGGTAGCTGAGATACAATTGAGAGGGGAGGAAAGAAACTCATTTTCCACATTTACGGTCAATCTGTCAAAGAGGTTCATCTTTCTCCATCAACATAGACTACCTCAACTACACTTTAAAGAATTCATCGGCATTTATTTCCATGTACACAAGTGGTCAAGCCATTTCCAAACTTTGCGACTGTCAAAAGAGTGATTTCCAACAAGTCGTGGAAAAAAGAATCACTTGCAGCCCCTAAAACTATGGCCTGTTACAGACTGCCAAAATAAAGCTGCTTGGGGTCTCTTTGGAGGTATGCCATTTAAATGATGCATGCATCCTAGGAATCCGGAAGCTGCACCAAAAGCTGCACTCCGGTGCTTAGGAATGGAGTGTGGCTTTGGTGCGACCTCCAGACTCTTAGGACTCATGCATCATTTAAATAGCATACCTCCAAAGAGACCTGAAGCAGCTTTATTTTGGCAGTCTGTAACAGGCCTATATCCTGTAAATACACTCATCCTTCCATATTTGCTGATTTGATTATTCACTGATTTGATTAATATCTTCTCCTAGGAATATCTAGGTCCTCCAGTGCAACTCAATGGCCAACTTTAACTTAAAGTTGCACTGAAAGACCTAGAGACTCCTAGAGAGGATACTCTACTAGGCCTTTGTAGCTCCTCCAGTACAGTTCTATGGTCAGTGTCCGTCTGTACAGAAAGTGGAGCTTCAGTGGGTGCAATTTGCCATGCAACCTATACCTACTCCAATTTTCTCTTCTACGAATGCAAAGAAAAATCCACCAGTGATACCTTTATTGATGTTCTCCTGTTTGGTTTTGTAACATCTTGCCGGATGAAGAAGAAGAAGCCCATGGAGATTCGAAAGCTGGCAACAAGTATATTGTGCATTCGGTTGGCCGGTAAAGGCATCCCTGATGGATTTTAGTTTGCATTAATAAAATCAAATTAGTTGTGACTCCTTTTTCCCCACCGACTTCAATGGGTCTACTCTAAGCATGACCAAGTCTAGATCCAACCCATTGCAAAAAGGTGAATTTGCCAAGAGCAATTGTAATGCGAAAGCAGGACTCAGTCCAGTATTGGTGCATCCCTGTTCTCCTTTCTCTCTCTTTCATCCTTTCATTCACACACACAATGATTACTACTTCATTTTACACTATAAAGACAAATACTGTACATGACTAAGCCAATAAACAAACTTATTACATCTAATGCTACTCAAGATGTTAGGAAGGGAGGGTGATACGTAGACCTGGGTCCATGTTTTAATTTAAAAGGCTGGTCAGAGCAATTTAGAATAGATGTAGAGTGTGCTCTAATATGATTCCCTCGCAGTTTCTCAACATCAGTATTGAAACACCAATATATTTCTATGTATTATTATTATTATTGTTATTATTATTTTCTTATATCCCGCCTTTCTCCCAATATAGGGACTCACTGGCTGTATGGCAATGTATGGCAGTGTCCTAATCTGTCCCTATGCCAGATCTATGGAACAGGGATGAACATGAAGGCCTGTTGCTGACAGCCAAAATAAAGCCGCTTCGAGTCACAGTGGAGGTATGGTGTTTCAATGATGCAACATCCTAAGAGTCCAGAAGCCACACCAAAGCCACGATCCAGTCTTGAGCGTGGCTTTGGTGCGACTTCTGGACTCTTAGGACGCATGCATGCATCATTGAAACGCCATACCTCCACTGTGACTCGAAGCGGCTTTATTTTGGCTGTCTGGAACAGGCCGAAGTCAGCCTTAAGCTACTGGTTTAACTCGGAGCGATTTGTGGTAGTTTGGATTTCTGACTCCCAACTGTTTAACAAGAGCAGCCCTAAATTAAACTGCTGACATTGGCCTGTTCCAGACTGCCAAAATAAAGCTGCTTGGGGTCTCTTTGGAGGTATGCTGTTTAAATGATGCATGCGTCCTAAGAATCCGGAAGCTGCACCAAAGCTGCACTCCGGTGCTTAGGAATGAAGTGTGGCTTTGGCGCAACCTCCGGACTCTTAGGACCCATGCATCATTTAAAGAGCATACCTCCAAAGAGACCCAAAGCAGCTTTATTTTGGCAGTCTGTAACAGGCCATTGAAAGGGATTTTTGTGCAGGAGGACTGCAATCGTTATTCAATTCCAAAATTTAGACCAAATCTCTAGCTTCAGAATGGTTTAATTCTAAGCCAATGTCTTCTGCACAAGGCCTGAGTTGGGGTACTAGTCAAAAACCAAGAAGAATCTGCAGTGTTGAAGCCTGCCTATCCAGAATATACTGGATACAGAACCACCCACCAGACTGAAATACCAAAACACAAGTGACCCCAAGAAGAGCTATGAGAAGGCACTGGGGAAAGTGGGAAGCCAGTCAGAGGGGGGTGGTTGGAGATACAAATGCCTATTCTTTATCTATAAAGCAGCTTCTCAACTTCGAACGCCCCAGGCCCAGGAATGGTTCCCACTTCTGTCCAGAAAGTCATACGCAAAGCTCTCTTTCAATGACTCCCTTTAAAACGTACACAAACAACATGTTCTTGAACACCACTCAGATGGGACCGTTCTCCCATTCCTTCAGGCCAAGAAGTCTCCCCATATATTTGTTCAAAGGCTTCTGCTGACAATACGATATGAAGAGACACGATCTCCTCTCACAGTAACCATGCTCACTCCACACAAGTGAAGATGCACAGCATCCAGAGGACCTTGCCCACGATCCGCAAAATAACCACTTGTCACCTCGATACAATCCGAATAGTCCATTCGCCCCACTTTATCCTCACTTAAAAGTACAAAGATAGCAGGTTTCTCGGATCAAAAGGGGTCTGGGCCTCACCAAGGATGGAGACACGTTGGATTGCAAAGAAGCTTCTTTTTGGTTTTGCAAATGGATGTTAAATTTCCTGGACTTTGAGAATCTCCCAGTGACCACATGGCTTGGAAGAGGAGGTTCCAGCCTGTAAATAATACCCCTCTCTACCATCCGAACTGATAACAAAAAACAGCAACATGCAGGCACCTGAATAACATCTTCAATTTTCGTGCTCCGGTATGGTTTTTAAACACCTTGCCTGATGGAAGAAGCCAGCGGCACTTCGTGTAACTGGGCATTTGGGTTGGTCCCATAAAGGTATCTCTGGCCTGTTACAGACTGCCCAAATAAAGCTGCTTCGGGTCTCTTTGGAGGAATGCTATTTAAACGATGCATGGGTCCTAAGAGTCCGGAGGTCGCGCCAAAGCCACACTCCATTCCTAAGCGCTGGAGAGCAGCTTTGGTGCAGCTTCTGGATTCTTAGGATGCTCGCGCCAAAGCCACACTCCATTCCTAAGCGCTGGAGTGCAGCTTTGGTGCAGCTTCTGGATTCTTAGGATGCTCGCGCCAAAGCCACACTCCATTCCTAAGCACTGGAGAGCAGCTTTGGTGCAGCTTCTGGATTCTTAGGATGCTCGCGCCAAAGCCACACTCCATTCCTAAGCGCTGGAGGGCAGCTTTGGTGCAGCTTCTGGATTCTTAGGATGCTCGCGCCAAAGCCACACTCCATTCCTAAGCGCTGGAGTGCAGCTTTGGTGCAGCTTCTGGATTCTTAGGATGCTCGCGCCAAAGCCACACTCCATTCCTAAGCACTGGAGTGCAGCTTTGGTGCAGCTTCTGGATTCTTAGGATGCTCGCGCCAAAGCCACACTCCATTCCTAAGCACTGGAGTGCAGCTTTGGTGCAGCTTCTGGATTCTTAGGATGCTCGCGCCAAAGCCACACTCCATTCCTAAGCACCGGAGTGCAGCTTTGGTGCAGCTTCCGGATTCTTAGGACGCATGCATCATTTAAACAGCATACCTCCAAAGAGACCGAAGCAGCTTTATTTTGGCAGTCTGGAACAGGCCTCTGTTTGGTGGGATTTTGATTAGGTTTAGACCGTATTCCAGACTCCCAAATTCAACATCCTCGCAAAGAACCGTTCGGTGTAATCGATCGGCTTCCTTTCCTCCAACCCCAAAGGCCCCAATTTTTGCCAACCCCAATATTACAGACTCTAAAACAAGGATTAAGCACTTGTTCTTCGAGTCTTTTCTCTCAGAAGGACCAATTTCCTAACCCTCTCCATTAAAACTCTCCTCGTAAGAGGGTTCCCCACTGACATGACATCAGGAGAGATGAGCCATATAGCATCCAGCTACTTGCATCCATGCTAGGCAAGAAAGATCTGCCTCTAAATTCTCTCTAGACTTAACAGGCAGCACTCTCTGAATGAGAAACTAAACCGAGGAGATGGAGCACAATCTTACACTCATGGAATTGTATGCAGTAGTTGTGCAATGCCACCTCACGAGTGAACTGCAATAGTGCACAATGAATTATGCACCTGCGTATGCAATTGTCTGTAATGTGCATGACCATCTGTGAGCTGCGCAGAACCATGCACAATAGCATCACATGTGCAGCTCCACATCCTCAATCTTGAACTGAATACAACTGTTCCACATCTGCCCAAAGTGTCCAGTATACGCACACAAGTCACCAACACGATTCCAGTCTCTGAGTCCAGCTTCCGTTGAGCGCAGCCCAAGCGCTTCACCTGTTAACATCCGCACCTTGTCATTTCAAAAGAAGGAAATACTACAAAACAAAAACTTGAGCACATCTTAAGAGGCCCGGTCAATTCATCTCACAAGAGGTCGAGCTTTTATGGGCTGGAGCACACTTTATAAGATACATAGGCCTGTTACAGACTGCCAAAATAATGCTGCTTCGGGTCTCTTTGGAGGTATGCTGTTTAAACGATGCATGCATCCTAAGAATCCAGAAGCTGCACCAAAGCTGCCCTCCAGTGCTTAGGAATGGAGTGTGGCTTTGGCACAACCTCCGGACTCTTAGGACCCATGCATCATTTAAATAGCATTCCTCCAAAGAGACCCCAAGCAGCTTTATTTTGGCTGTCTGTAACAGGCCATAATGTGTTCTCTAGTTGGTCCCCAATGTGTCACAAGTCTGTGAAGTCAAAGGCTTTCATGGCTGGCATCCATAGGCTTTTGTGGGTTTTTCAGGGCCATGTAGCCATGTTCTAGAAGAGTTTGTTTCTGATGTTTCGCCAGCATCTGTGGCTGGCATCTTCAGAGAACGTTCAGAGACAGTCGCACATTCTCCGAAGATGCCAGCCACAGATGCTGGCGAAACGTCCGAAACAAACTCTTCTAGAACATGGCCACAAAGCACTGAATAACCCACAAAAAAACTATGTCACAAGTCTCTTTGGCGCAACCGACGAACAAGGCTTCCACACAGATTTCTTTTCCTCATAGAGATGAGCTGCAACATTTCATCCGGCTACTTTTCGTCATCCTTAAAATACCCACGTAGTCCATCGCAGCCCTTTCCACGGAGAGAAACCAAGCCGTACCATTTGGGTTCCTCCTTCGCACGCCCAAATCGGTTGATATTTCTCAGCCAAAGAACTCCAGTACATTCCTGGTTGAGAGGAGGCAAATAGAAAGTGGACTCAACCCACTAGAGATGAGCTTTAGAGCAATAGCTGGAAGCATTTCTTCTTCCCCACGTAAAAATGTGCAGACTGACTCATGAAGTGTGCATGTGGGTTACTCAATGGTCAAAGCAAAGTCTCATCCCTCTCTTCACACAAGGCCACAAAAAGTATCGCCCACCCACACATGATCCGACGCTTCGGTTCTTTCACCCCACCAGAGAAGACATCATCCAGATGTTTCGCACCCACCCATTCTTGTTTTTAAATAGAAGACCGTTCCCTGACCTACTGCTATGAGCCATAGCATAATGCGCCCAGGCAATCCCCTTCCATCTTGGGCTGAGAGTGAAAGGCAACACACGCAGCCCAAACGCTCCAAGGAGTGAGAATGTACTGTATATACTTATGCATAAGTCTAGAAATTTAGGTTAAAAAATTGACCCCCCCCCCAAAAAAAAACCCCTGAATATCTATGGGTCAATGGAAGTACTGTATTTTAAGTCATTATATATTACGCACTTGCGCTGGAAGCATTGACAGCTTTCTACTCTCTCTTTTAAGTCCTTTGGCATTGTTCCCCTTTGCTTCATCCTTTGCATCCTTCATTACCTGCCCCTAAGTTTTACCATTGACTTATCCATGGGTCATATCAAAATCCATAATTACAGCCCCAAAACCTGCCCTCGACTTGAACATGGGATCGATGTATAGTTGAGTATATGTGGCAGATGGATTCACTCAGAGGACCTGCGATCAGCTCTTTTGCATCCTTCCACCTCAGCAGACAAACCTATGGAGAGGGGTGTCCCTAAGTTGTCAAAGCAGAGGAAAGGAGACCACAAAGAGCGAGAGACACAACATGCAAGGCACACCTGGACTTCGTACCTAGTACCCCTCCATCACCCGCTTCCAGGTCCTTGGCCCTATTAGCAAAACGAAAAACCTGGTTAGAACAAAGAGGATTCTGGTGGAGTCTCCTTCCTTAGAGGTCTTGAAGCAGAGGCTGGATGGCCATCTGTCAGAGGTGCTTTGATTGAGAGTTCCTGCATGTCAAGGGGGTTGGACTAGATGACCCTTGGGGACTTTTCCAACCGTACGATCATATGATTCTAGCAATTGTCACTGGGGTTCGTCAATACCACCGCTGTGCATTCACCAACCTCATCCAAATGAAGAAACCAAGCAGAGTCAGACCTGGTTTTACTCCTTGGAGACATTTGGTAATCCTTGGTGGTCTTCTGCCCCAAATACCAACCAGGCACTGGGTAATCCTTGGTGGTCTTCTGCCCCAAGTACCAACCAGGCACTGGGTAATCCTTGGTGGTCTTCTGCCCCAAATACCAACCAGGCACTGGGTATTCCTTGGTGGTCTTCTGCCCCAAATACCAACCAGGCACTGGGTATTCCTTGGTGGTCTTCTGCCCCAAGTACCAACCAGGCACCTGGTAATCCTTGGTGGTCTTCTGCCCCAAGTACCAACCAGGCACCTGGTAATCCTTGGTGGTCTTCTGCCCCAAATACCTACCAGGCACTGGGTAATCCTTGGTGGTCTTCTGCCCCAAGTACCAACCAGGCACCTGGTAATCCTTGGTGGTCTTCTGCCCCAAGTACCAACCAGGCACCTGGTAATCCTTGGTGGTCTTCTGCCCCAAATACCTACCAGGCACTGGGTAATCCTTGGTGGTCTTCTGCCCCAAGTACCAACCAGGCACTGGGTAATCCTTGGTGGTCTTCTGCCCCAAATACCAACCAGGCACTGGGTATTCCTTGGTGGTCTTCTGCCCCAAATACCAACCAGGCACTGGGTATTCCTTGGTGGTCTTCTGCCCCAAGTACCAACCAGGCACTGGGTAATCCTTGGTGGTCTTCTGCCCCAAATACCAACCAGGCACTGGGTAATCCTTGGTGGTCTTCTGCCCCAAGTACCAACCAGGCACTGGGTAATCCTTGGTGGTCTTCTGCCCCAAGTACCAACCAGGCACTGGGTATTCCTTGGTGGTCTTCTGTCCCAAGTACCAACCAGGCACTGGGTATTCCTTGGTGGTCTTCTGCCCCAAGTACCAACCAGGCACTGGGTATTCCTTGGTGGTCTTCTGTC